>AWWV01014820.1:0-35465 GCA_001974805.1 Corchorus capsularis | reverse complement strand
GAAAGCCACGTTGGAGCCAAGCTAGCACCTCTCCAAGTAGATGCCACGGTGGAAGCAAGCACCAATCCTAGTTTGACACATGGAAGTGAGCATCCAATCAAGGCTTGACACCATTCGGTCAAAAATGAAGGCATGGAAAACCCTTGTGGTGAAGTACTCTATTTTGGTTGGATGATTTTGTTGGTTGAAGACAAGTTGGAGACATCATCATTTTGTGCATGGAATGGTGTATTTCGACTGCCTACAATCCGAATCCATTTCATACTTGCTTAGATCATGTTTCTAGCTAATTCGGGTTGTTTAAGTTAAGCATATGTTTTGGTTAAGTTAAACTTGTTTTATTAGCTTAGTTAGGTGTGTTTAAGTTGCTAATCCTAGTATATAAGCTACGGATGAGCACTATTCTCATTAGACTTGAATTTTGTAAACTTTGAACTCTTGTTTTGCTTTGTAACCTTGTCTAGGTTTTTGCAAACTTTCCTTGTCAATTTGAGTGGTGTAATTCTGTATCTCAACTTGATTTGGAGCAATAGAAACTTGTTCATCTCTTGAGTTTCATTTGTGGTGAAATCTGTATCAAGTGATTTTCATTTGGTGGTGAGTTTCGACCAGTTTGAATCTTCTTGGTGGTGATTTCTGTATCCTTGAGTTATTTTGACCCGTGTGCTTAATCTTTCAATTCCTTTGTGAATTGATTCTTAGTTAGCCTAAATACTATCCAAACACTAACCCTTTAGGATTTGAAGTGCACTTTAAGCACTTAATAGGTTCGGGTACTTGGTGAAAGCAACTCATCTATAGCCTAATTGAGCTAACCCCGTATCAGTTAAGTGCGCTTCAAGTGTCAAGGATTTGGGCACTATGCTAAGGGTTGCGTTAACAAAAAAGTCTTGTATTTTAATGAGCAAGACGAGATTGTGAGTGAAGATGAAGAGTTAGCACTAGTATCTAGTGGTGATGGAGGCGATGAAAGGGGACTTACTTATGACGATGAGGATGATGATGATAGTTCAACACCGGCACTCTTGAATTTAGTTGCAAGGAGAACTTTAAGTGCCTATGTTAAAGGAGATGTGCAAAATCAAAGGGAGAATTTGTTTCATACTAGGATGTATGCGAATGGGAAGCCTAGTAGTGTAATCATTGATGGAGGGAGTTGTACAAACATAGCTAGTGTGTACTTAGTGAAGGAGTTAGCGTTGCCTACTACTAAACACCCTAAACCCTATAGTTTAGGATGGTTCAATGATAGAGAGGAGATTAAGGTTAACAAACAAGTTTTAGTTTCTCTTTCTTTGGGCAGGTACAATGGTGAGGTGCTATGTGATGTTCTTCCAATGCAAGCATGCCATGTTTTACTTGGTCGACCATGGCAATATGACAACAAGGTCCATCATGATGGTGAAACAAATAAGTATTCCTTTATGTGTGGTAAGTGTCCTATTACTTTGATTCCTTTATCACCTCAAGAAGCTTTAAAAGATCAATTGAAATTGAAAGTGGAATTTACTAAGATGGAATCCGATTATAGGGCTAAAGAAAAGACAAAACATGCTAATTTGAATGTGAATTGCGTTGAAGGAAAATCTGATTTAGTTGATAAGCATGCTAGTTCTAAGAAAGTAGTTAAGGAGTGTATGTTAGCTACTAAGAGTGAGATTAAAGAAGCTTTGAATGATAATTCTGTTTTGATCTTACTTTTGCTTAAGAATACACTTGTTGCTACTAACGACTTTGAAAGAGAGCTTCCAAGCAACATTGTTTCTCTTTTGAGTGATTATGTAGATGTGTTTCCGGAGGAGATTCCTAGTGGGTTGCCGCCAATTAGAGGAATTGAGCATCAAATTGACTTCATCCCTGGAGCGCAAATACCTAACAAGCCAGCTTATAGAACAAATCCTGAAGAAACAAAGGAAATGGAGAAGCAAGTTGGTGAGTTACTTCAAAAGGGATTTGTACGTGAAAGCCTTTCTCCATGTGCAGTTCCTGTTTTGCTTGTTCCTAAGAAGGATGGGACTTGGAGAATGTGTGTTGATTGTAGAGCAATAAACAACATAACGGTAAAGTATCGTCACCCTATTCCTCGATTAGATGATATGCTAGATGAATTGCTTGGTGCTTGTTTATTTTCTAAGATTGATCTTAAGAGTGGCTATCATCAAATTTGCATGAAAGAGGGTGATGAATGGAAAACTGCCTTTAAAACTAAATTAGGGTTGTATGAATGGTTAGTTACGCCTTTTGGATTGACTAATGCACCTAGTGCATTCATGCGATTAATGAATCATGTTTTAAGAGCTTTTATTGGCAAGTTTGTTGTTGTTTATTTTGATGATATACTTGTGTATAGCCAAAACCTAGATGAGCATGTTAGGCATCTAATATGTGTGTTAGATGTACTTAGGGTTGAGAAGTTGTATGCTAACCTTAAGAAGTGCACCTTTTGCACAAACAAGCTTGTTTTTCTTGGTTTTGTGGTTTCATCGCAAGGTATAGAGGTTGATGAGGAAAAGATCAAGGCAATCAAAGATTGGCCAACTCCCACCAACGTTGGTCAAGTGAGATCCTTTCATGGACTAGCTGGATTCTATAGGAGGCTTGTTAAGGACTTTAGCACCTTAGCCGCCCCTATTACAAGTGCTATGAAGAAGAATGCACCATTCAAGTGGGGAAAAGAACAACAAGAAGCATTTGAGACCTTGAAGGAAAAACTAACTAATGCTCCTTTGCTTGTTTTACCTAACTTTAACAATACTTTTGAGATTGAATGTGATGCATCAGGGGTTGGAATTAGCGCTATTTTAATGCAAGGTGGGAAGCCCGTCGCATACTTTAGTGAGAAATTGAATGGGGCTGCATTGAATTATCCAACCTATGACAAAAAGTTGTATGCTCTTGTGAGGGCGTTGCAAACTTGGCAACACTACCTATGGCCTAAGGAATTTGTGATTCATATGGATCATGAGAGCTTGAAGTATTTAAGAGGCCAACAAAAGTTGAACAAAAGACATGCTAAGTGGAGCGAATTCATTGAGTCTTTTCCTTATGTTGTGCGATACAAACAAGGTAAGGAGAATGTTGTAGCCGATGTTTTATCAAGGAGGTATGTCTTACTTTCCATGCTTGATTCTAAGTTTCTTGGATTTGAGTATATTAAGGAATCGTATGCTAGTGATATTTCTTTTGGCGAAATCTTTAAAGCATGTGAAAATTCTGGATTTGGAAAGTATTATAAGCATGATGGATTTTTGTTTAAGGAATCTAGATTGTGTGTGCCTTCTTGTTCTTTGCGCATCTTGCTTTTGAGGGAATCGCATGAAGGGGGTTTAATGGGTCACATTGGAGTTGATAGAACATATGACATATTGCATGAACACTTCTTTTGGCCTAAGATGCGACATGATGTAGGGAAGTTTGTTACTAGTTAAATCTACTTCTAGACCGCATGGATTGTATACTCCTTTGCCTATTCCTCATGAACTATGGACTCATATTAGTATCGACTTTGTGTTAGGATTACCTCGTTCTAAGAGAGGTAAAGATTCTATCTTTGTGGTTGTTGATAGGTTTTCTAAGATGGCTCACTTCATTGCATGTACTAAAACGGATGATGCCATTAATGTAGCTAATTTGTTCTTTAAGGAACTTGTTAGACTACATGGAATGCCTAGGACGATTGTAAGTGATAGAGATCTAAGTTCTTAAGTCACTTTTGGAGAACTTTATGGGCTAAGTTAGGTACTAAGTTGTTATTTTCAACTACTTGTCATCCTCAAACCGATGGCAAAACTGAAGTAGTTAATAGGACTTTGTCTACTTTACTTAGAGCATTAATTAAAAAGAACTTAAGAACTTGGGAGGATTGTCTACCTCATGTCGAATTTGCATATAATAGAAGCATACATAGTACTACTGGACATTCACCTTTTGAAACTGTGTATGGCTTTAATCCTTTAACCCCATTGGATTTGTTGAGTTTACCTTTGAGTGTGCAAGTCGAGATGGATGGACAAAGGAAGGCCGATTATGTTAGGGAACTTCATGCTAAGGTTCGAGCTCAAATTGAGAAGAAAACACAACACTACATGAAGGTTGCTAACAAGGGGCGCAAGGAGATCATCTTTGAACCCGGGGATTGGGTTTGGTTGCATCTAAGGAAGGAAAGGTTCCCTGAAAAGAGAAAGTCTAAGCTCTTACCTCGTGGAGATGGTCCATTCCAAGTCTTGGAGAGGATCAACAACAACGCATACAAGCTAGATCTTCCTAGTGAATATGGCAATGTAAGTGCTACTTTTAATGTTTCATACCTATCCTTGTTTGATAGTGATGCAGATTTGAGGACAAATCCGTTTCAAGGGAGAGGGGGTGATGCGCCAAGGGCTTATCATGGCTTAGAAGAGCACATTGGAGCTAATGAAGATCATGTCTTGGAGATACATGGAGATGTCATGAATGCAAGCTTGGAGGAGCATGGACTTGGAGGCATCGCATGTGACCAGCCATTGCTTGGAGAAGCCGCGCAACACCGGCCACATGACCGGCCACAACCGGCCATCGCATGGGCCATCGGATGGAGCAACTGGCCACAACCGGCCATCGCATGGGCCATCCGGGCACAACCAGCCATTTGACCCTTTAGCCATTCTGCTAGGTCCAATGACAAGGGCTCGGGCTAAAAGGTTCAAGGAAGCTTTATGGGGCTTTGTTAGATCTCATCTTGGAGGTTTAGAGTCCATTGAAGACCAATTGGAGAGCATTTAAGTCAAGTTATCAATAAAGTTGAGGATTATTTTTCCAAATTGATTATCTTAGCTCCATTGTTCTAGTTTGAGCAAACTTAGGGTTCTTCAATCTTGTAGAGTCCTAGCAAGCAATTAGGTTGTGATTGCTTAATTCTTTGTGAATCTTATGATCTTGAGAGTTCAATTGCATGTCTAATTGAGTGCTTAAGTCCGACGAAAGAGGAGGTATAGCCTTTTGAAGGTCATCGACATACACATCTAGAAGTTGAAGAAGATCAAGTCGACTTTTGTGGATATTCAAAGGGTAGATTTGAATCTAATACAACTAGATTCGTATCATTTGACTTGTGCTCTCGTGTTTGTACTCAATTCCTGTGGATTGGCGGTCCGCTACTCTCTTGATGATCTCACAAGATTATGCCTTTAACTAGCTTTCAATAGCCCTAATAAGAGCAACTCCTAGAGACCCCCTTCTTCTTGTGACCTACTTGAGGAACAACAATTAGTAGTAAAATTCTTTGTGAATCAAAGGAAAGTGATCAAAAACCAAAACCAAACTTCACAATTTTCTGGTGTAACTCGCGTCTGGGCAAGGGTGACCCGCGCCTGGGCAAGGTTGCGGAATAGCCTTGCCAAAACCTCCTGGTGTAGCCCGCGCCTGGGTAATCCTTCAATGCCCTAGTACCACTTAAATCCTATTTTATACCACTTAACTCCAATAGGGCCTGAAATTCTTCAAATTAAAACACAATTCACAGCAAAAGCAACCTAGGAATCTCAATTACAGAATCAATTAGGGCTAATTGCAACAAATTGAATCAATTGCACAAAGAAAACCCTAATTCCCAAAATTCCCAAACTAAAACCCTAGTTAATGTCGAAAATCGATAACACCACAGATTTTTTTATATTTTTAGAAGTATTTTTCCCAGAAAGATCACACTAAAAGATGTCTAAATCTCAAATTTCAAAGCGTTCCGACTTCAACCGAATCTAGAACAAAAATCACAAGTTTCTGGCCGAAATTTTTTTATTTTTTTTATTTTTTTGATATTTTTCGATATAACTACTAGTTATAAGGGATTCAAATCTGAAATTTCAAAACAAAAAGATGTAAGATGAATCGACTATGAATTTTCAAAGTTGCTGATTCTTTTGAATTTTCAAGAAGGTGGTGCGATATGAGTGTGGGTGAATTTTGATGGATGAAAACTTGATGAATGATGAATAGAAAGATAGATTTACCGATTGAAGATGATAAACCTATGCTCTAATTAACAATTGATACGAATCTAGTTCAAAATCGGTTCAAATCCACCTTTGAGACCCGCCAAAGATCAACTTGAATCACCAAATCTTCTAGACTTGTATGTCGACAATCTTCACTAAGTAAATCCTCCTTCGTTCGTCGGCCTTAGACCCTCAATTCGACCTGCAATTGAACACCTAAGATCACAAGATTCACAAACAATTAAGCAATCACAACCTAATTGTTTGCTAGGACTCTACAAGATTGAAGAACCCTAAGTTTGCTCAAACTAGAACAATGAAGCTAAGATAATCAATTTGGGAAAATAATCCTCAATTTTATTAATCAACTCAACTTATGTTTTCATGAGATAAAAGAGCCCTTATATAGGGGAAGGGTTGGCGCATAACATACCCAACTCCTAATCCTATAAGGGCGGCATACATAGATGAATCTAGAAACTATCCTAAAATACAACCAATAGGAAAATAGATGAGGATTGGACTTTAATTAAACAAGGCCGAACCCTAATCAAGGTCCAAACTAAATAATTAACTAAACTAAGATAGATTAAAGGCTCAATTGGCCAAATTACACAATGATAAAGCCTAAGGACCATCGATGGAAATCATGGTGCACACCATGGAATCGCATGGAATATTCCTTGGTGTGTGATCTTCAAATCGGTCCAATGAATCTTCAATGGTCTTCAATTCTTCAAGATGAGATCTTACAAAGCCCACTAAAGCTTCCTTAAACCTTTTAGCCCGTGCCCTTGTCATTGGTCCGGATGGCATGGCTAAAGGATCATGTGGCTGGTTGAGCTTAGGCAAGGCCGGGTCATGTGGCCTGGCATGCGATGGTAATGGTCGGGCATGTGGCCGGTCAAGTGCTTGGCCATGTGCGATTGGACCATGGCTTGACCGGTCATATGCGATCTCCTCTCCTCCATGTTCCTCCAAGCTTCCTTTCAAACCGGAATCAACCATGACATCTTCCAAAGACTCCGAGACAACTCCATATAAATCCGAAGCATGATCTTCTTTAGCTCCATTGTGTTCTTCTAAGCCATGATAAGCCCTTGGCGCATCATCTCCTTTAGCTCCATTGTGCTCTTCTAAGCCATGATAAGCCCTTGGCGCATCATGCCCGGCCATCACCATCACATGCCCGGCCATCACCATCGCATGCCCGGCCATCACCATCGCATGGCCCGGCCTTACCAAAGCACAACCGGCCACATGATCCTTTAGCCATGCCATCCGGGCCAATGACTAGGGCACGGGCTAAAAGGTTTAAGGATGCTTTAGTGGGCTTTGTAAGATCTCATCTTGAAGAATTGAAAACCATTGAAGATCCATTGGGCCGATTTGAAGACCACACACCAAGGAATATTCCATGTGATTCCATTGTGTGCACCATGATTTCCATCGATGGTTCTTAGGGCTTATCATTGTGTAATTTAGCCAATTAGGCCTTTATTCTATCTTAACTTAGTTAATTATTTAGTTTGGATCTTGATTAGGGTTGGGCCTTATTTAATTAAAGTCCAATCCTCATCTATTTTCCTATTGGTTGTATTTTAGTATAGTTTCTAGAATAGTCTATGTAAGCCGCCCTTATGACTCTAGGATTGGGAGAGAGGTGCATCCCCTACTACTATATAAAGGGACCATCCCCCTCTTGTAAACATAAGTTGAGTTGATTAATAAAATTGAGGTTTATTCACCCAAATTGATTATCTTGGCTTCATTGTTCTAGTTTGAGCAAACTTAGGGTTCTTCAATCTTGTAGAGTCCTAGCAAGCAATTAGGTTGTGATTTCTTAATTGTTTGTGAATCTTGTGATCTTAGATTGATAATTGCAAGTCTAATTATTCCTCTAAGGTCGACGAAAGAAGAAGAAGACTAGGTTAGGTTTATCGAATTCTACAAGTCTAGAAGTTTGGTGATTCAAGTTGATCTTTGGCGGGTCTCAAAGGTGGATTTGGACCAATAACAACTAGATTCGTATCAACATGACCCGGAATAAAAAAAGACCCAAACTTTTATAATTGACCCGAACCCAAATGACACGACATTTGAGCGATCCGAACCCAACCCAACATGAAACCGAAAATTAACTGAACCCGTATAACCCGAAACTGACCTAACCTACATAACAGAACCCAAATCCAACCCGACCAACCCATTTGTATATACATAGGGTTTTATCTAACAAGAATTTAAGTATAAGTCAAATGAAATAATTGTACATTTGAGAAATAATAAATTTTAATCAAAATACATTAAAATATCAAATGGAAACACTTTTAAATTAAAATGGTATGACTGAAATTTCAAATAGATCCCTCAACTTCGTCATAAATCTCAAATAAGGGTCCGAACTTTTAAAAAGGCAAAATAAGGGCCCCAACTTTTCAGGAAGGGTCAAATAGATCTATTATGGCAAACTGATTTCCAATATTCGCTTCAAATTTCGACCATAATAAATGTAATTTTGATTGATTTTAGGTTAAAGTACCCTCGACATTTGAGAGGGAGATAATTAAGTTTAAACTTATTGTTAATAAGGGATTTTAACGTAATTAATGTGTTTTTTTTTTCTTTTTAATCCTAAATTAAAAGTTATTTGGTATTTTGTACTCTTTATTTTAAGTTAGTTAATTTCCTAAAATCAGAATTATAAAAGCCACGTGTCAATTTTTTATTTGTTCAGGCCTTTTTTTTCTAACTTACGCTCCATTTGTATTAACATAATGGACCTATTTGAGTCTTCTCCAAAAGTTGGGGCCCTTATTTGGTCTTTTTGAAAATCCGGATCCTTATCTGAGATTTATGGCAAAGTTCGAGGACCTATTTGAGATTTCAGATTTGGCTGGTAAAAATAATATGATTATTATAAAAATATTTAATTTAATTAAATGAAAATAGATTTTTTAATAGAATTAAACTGTATATTAAATTTTTTTTGAATATATCCAAGTTTTTAATGAAAAATAGTAAAAATAAAGTAATTATAAAGATATTAGATTTAATTAAATAAAAATAGAGTTTTTTGTATAATAAAATAAAATAATTATAAAAATATTGAATTTAATGAAATGAAAATAGAATTTTTAGCATAATAAAACTGTATATTAAAATTTTTGAACATATCCAATATTTTAGTGAAAAATAGTAAAAATAAAGTAATTATAAAGATATTAGATTTAATTAAATAAAAATATATTTTTTAGTAGAATAAAATTATAATAGTTTAAGAAATGACACTTAAAAAATATGTTTAAAAAATAAAGGTATATTGTCGATTTAAAAGTTTTACAAAGTTGTACTTTTTAATATAGTATAAAATAGAATAGATATAGATATAGAAGATAGATATAGATATAGATATATTGCAAAAAAAAAAAAAGATATAGATATAGATAGATAGATAAATTAATGTAGTAATTTCTAAATTTAACAAGTAAGGTTAAATTAAATGTTTACTAGAGTGAATAAAGCTTTTAAGGAATGAATTATTTTGTTTCTAACAGCGCTCAATGTGTCTAAAAAAAAGTAAACTAAAAACTCGATATACAAAAATACTACTAATCTTCAATTAGAAAAATGAATTGTACCAAAAAAAAATTAGAAAAATGAATTATACAGACAGTAGTTAATTGAAAATTTTGGTTTTGGTGTTCTAAAAAAACAAAAAAAAAAGGTTTTGGTTATGGACCCAATATCCATACCCGGTTCTTGCTTTTTAAACAACTAGTTCTAGTTTTCACGTGCGTTGCACGTGGCGCAACGTGTTTAAATAAAATATTCATATGAAATTATGATAACCTCGCTATTAAATTATGATAATTACACTATGTTTTATGATCCCATTATGAAATTTTGATAAACTTCCTATGAAATTTTGATAACGATAGTATAGAATTTCAAGAATCTTTTTATAAATTTTTTTAACCTTTTTATGAAATTTGGTTATCTCCCTAAGGAATTTTGAAGATCTCAATATGAAATTTTGATAACCAACACTATGAGATGTTGATAACCTCCATATGATATATTGATAACCACGTTATGAAAATTTAAAAACCTCTATATGAATTGTTAGTAATCACACTCTGAAATTTTGATAATCACACCATGAAATTATGATAACCTCGCTATGAAATTTTGATAAATCTTCCTATAAAATTTTGATAAACATCCCTGTAAAATTTTGATAACTTTCTTATGAAATCTTGATAACTAAAAATTTTGATAAGCTCCCTATGATTTTTTGATAACCTCATTATGAAATTTTGTTAATCTCCCTATAAAATTTTGATCTACATACTGTGAAATTTTGATAACCCTCTTATGAAATTTTGAAAACTAAACAATGAAATTTTGATATCCTCCCTGAATTTTGATATCCTCCCTGAAATTTTGATTATTCCATAATAAAAGTTTAATAACCTTTCTAATTTGGTAACCATACTATGAAATTTTGAGAACCTCCCCAGAAATACCACTATGAAATTTTTGTAATCATATTTTGAAAATTTGATAATCTCTTAATGAAATTTTGATAACCTCTTTATAATTTTTGGTTGACCCCTCTATGAAATTCTGATAATCACATTATGTAATTTTGATAACCTCGCTTTGAAATTTTGATAATCTTTCTTTAAATTTTGATAATCCGATCTCTATGAAATTTCGATAATCATTTTATGAGATTTGATAACCTTCTATCAAATTTTGGTCCTCCTTATGAAATTTAGACTTTTATAACCTTCATATGAAATTTTGATAACTACGCTATAAAATTTTGATAACCTCCCCATGAAATATTTAATGAAATTTTGTTAACCACACTATGAAATTCTTATAACCTCGCTATGATATTTTGATAATCTCTTTGATAACCTTTCTATAAAATTGTGATAATTAACCACCCTATGAAATTTCAATAACCAACCCAAGAGATTTTAATAACCTGATCCTATGAAATTTTGTTAACCACACTATGGAATTTTGATATCCTCCTCATGAAATTATAATAACCATCTTATTAAATTTTGATAACCACATAGAGATAAGAAAATCAAAATCATAATATCACCTACTCTTCTAACTCAACAATTTTCAATTGAACATAGTGAATGCGGCAAAACATTATGTAACGAAGAGATGGAGCTTCACTAACAATAGTATTGTACGTGTTAGTGTAGTTTAATCTTTTCATTGACATTTAAAAATTGAAATTAAAAGTAAAATATTAAATTCAAAAATAATAGTAAAGGAAATTTGCATGTTCATCAACTAAAATCAATTTGACAAACTTATAATTAGGTCTAAATTGCAATTTTTAATTAATTTTGAAATAATAAAATTATACTAAATTTTAGTAATGGAAATTTAAGACCAAAGACAAAGCAAAATCAAATACAACGATTGTAAACAAAGATAAAATGCAAAATTAAATAGGACGTTGAAAACAAAAAGTCAAATTGACTTTCATATATAATTTAACACACATTATATAATTAGGATTAAAAAAATAATGGAATAATTAAAATATTATATTTAGTAATAGCAATTTAGAAATATATTTTAAAGAAAATGGTACAATTGTAAATATGTTTTAAAATTAAAGGTACAATCGGAAAACATAAAATTTTCCCTTATACGTACTTTTATATATAGTATAAATAAGAAGAAACTTCTGTTTTCTCTGAACTTTGCTTGCAAACTGAAAAAGACTCTAAAGTCAAAACTTTAAAAAGGGGAGAAAAGAAAGAAATCTTTATTTTTTTTTTTTGGGTAAGAAATGGCAATGAGATCAGCACTAAGTCTGAGTCGACTCACTACTGCGACGAGGTATCGATCGATGGGGTCAACTCGTGGAGCAATTCGGTACATGAGCGATGGTAAAGGTCGGGTTCTTAGCGAGGAGGAACGCGCTAAGGAGACAGTCTTCATCCAGGTTTTCTTTTTATCTATGCTCTCTGTTTGTTTGGTTCCTGAGAAAGCAGATAGTTTAAGATCAGAACTCGGATGATTCTTGTTTCGATTGAAACTAGAATTTTTTCATCCTGTAATTGAAATTGCTCCTTATGTGCTTAACTCGAGGTCGATTTAGATTAGAAACCTTGGTGCTGGGGTTTTATATTTTTGTCCTTGACTTTGAGTTAGGTTCGGGTTGACAAATGATAGTTTAAGATCAGATTACTTTCTTGGCCTCTTGATACAGTATGGTTCTCCATGTGAGTATTATGAAGAGAGAATAGAGAGGAGAAACAGAGTTGAGATTAACAAGAATAGGGAGAAGAGAGGCAGAGAAAGCTTGAGAAATGAGAGAGCAGATAATTCTTTTCTTGTCATTTACTAACTTTAGTATCACGTTACATCCATCGAGTCGCCCGATAGCAACATTTTCCTTAACAACCCTTAAACCAAGAGGGCGATTTGCTTTGATGCTTGACCCATGGTTCAGCTCTTTCACCCCTTGGCATCTGGCTCCTAACACCTCACTTGTACAATCACACCTCTGTTTCTGTTTGGCTCTAACATATCAAACATAAATGAATGTTGTTGCTTTAGATGATATGGAAACTTTCTCCTTTTACTCTTCTTGTTTACTATCTATATTTGACAACTTCTCTTCCTTTTTTGGAACTTATAAGTTTCCCTTACATCATTGTTAGTTGATATCATGGAAATACACATTTTCTTTCTTTTTCTTTTTATGTTTAGCCTCAAGCTTTTTGAGATCATTTTACATAATGGTTGGGATAGAATGTGTGGATCACTTTTCGTAAGTGGATCATTTTTATGTGGAAATTATTAGATTTTGTCCCAGTCATTTGATTCTACATTTTGCTCTGTTTAAGATTGAACTACAAACAATTGATTTGAACACAAATATGATAATTCTTTTCGGACATCCACAGACAAAGAAGTGAAAGAACTTCACTTGCATTTCATTCCAAATACACCGTGTGCAAGCATGTTTTATGAGCTTCTTTTCTTTACTTTTTTACTGAAAGGCAAATAAGTATTTTATAGATTCTTTCTTTCTTTGCTTACTCTCTTCTTCCCTTTGTTCTAAAGATTAAAATAGGTTCTCGAGTTTTATTTTACTTCTATCAATAAAGTAGTCTGTGATTGTTTCCTTTGGCATCCGTTAGTCTGTGTCATTAGTATGTTTATTCTTATATTTTAGTTTTCAGTTTGTGCTCCATAAGTTCCAAGTATTGGTATCATTTCTTTGCTTCAGAAAATGGAGAGGGAGAGGCTGGAAAAGTTGAAGAAAAAGGCTGAGAAGGAAAAGGCTGAGAAAGAGAAAGATGGTGCTGAGAAGGTATGCTTGATTAAAGTCTTATTCTGTGTTTTATCTTATAATATGTTTGTTAGTTGGGGTATAGAAAGTCATTGGATGACAATTTTCAACCTTCATCCCAGCAACTATTATATGAAATAGAAGGAGAAAAGGTAAAGAGAAGAGAGTTCCTGAGGTAGAAATCAGTATTTTCTAATGGTTATTGGGTAGAGGATGAATCCTGTAGAAATTCAATATTAATTTTGAAGCAAAAATTCTTAATATATTTCACGGTTATAACCTATAGTTACACATAATGTACAAGTGCATTGTTAATTTTAGGCTCAATCAATAAAAAATAGGCTTAATTCTACAATTAAAACGCCAATAGCAAAAGCATAAAAAAAATGTATCTGCACAATCAGAATCAGGTAATTTCCCTACAAATACTAGATGAATGCAAGGATTTCCCTACTATTATTGCTCCATGCTGGCCTACTCCAATTTTGGATGATAACATATGTGTGTCTGTGGGTTATATATCACTCTTTTCCTCTATTTTTTCCCGTGTCATATTTTCTGTTGCAGTTTCGAATTTCATCATGTTTCTTTTTATTGCAGACCACTGAAGAGGCCCACAAGGGTTGATTGGGACATATGACTTGTTTGCTTTAAAAGTAATAATGACAAAGTGATGCGAATAAATGTTGACCCCTTGACTTTTGGATGAGATTTGCTTCTCCTTGTACAGAGTGTTGCTCTTTCTTGATGTTTAATCTTTGACATATGGTAGTAACAGCTAATACTATCGTCTATGGTTGTTAGTTATTGATTTGGACTTCTGTCTTTCTATTGCACTAAAATGTTCTCTTCGGTAATTTCTTAGGTTGCTAGTACATTTTTCAATGGTGGTTGGCTTCAATGGATTGGGCTATGGATCCTAATTCAAAGTCATAAATGGTTTGTTTTTAGGCTAATAGCTCAAATAGGTCTTAACGAATGTGAAAATGCTCAATTTAGGGTTTATGCTTGGGAAAATTTGAAAAAGGAGTAGTCTATTGAACAAATTTATCGTTTGATACCATAGGAATAAATAATTTCTAGGTAGGAAATAGCAATTTTTAATTTCTAGAATTGTAAGAAAGATCTTGTAATTACTTTCTTCTAAGAGTCGATTGCTGCTGCCAAATTGAATTAGGAACAAATAGAACTCTTTTATTCTCATCCAAATTGAAGTGAATACTTGCTGCTTGCTGCTACCTTCAACGTCAATGTCACCATGCATCTCTAGGATCATGGCAACCAAATCGGGTCCCACACTTAATTTCAAACCTTTTAACAATCTCGGTTGCATTTAACTCACCTCCTTGACTTCTTCACTTCCCACCAAGGAGTTTAATCCAAATATTAACAGATATATCGAGATATGAAATTAAAAATAACTGGCAAATAATGCGCTAAAACGACGGGTATTTGAAGTAAACGTTTGAATTTTGATTTGAAATTTTGATCGATGGTTATTTACATATTTCCACATATACTGATAAACTATGCAGTCAAACGACGGATATTTACAGTAAACGTTTAAATTTTGCCTCGAAATTTTGACCAATGGTTATTTACATAATTCCACATATTTTAGAGTCAAGATATGACAAATAGAGTTCATGTAGACATTATTTTTTTTATTTTTTAATATTTTTTACTGCGAAAAACATATATATGTATATATCAAATATACTACTTTATTCATACATTTATTTTCGCTTCAAAATGATAGTTACCAAATAAATCACTTCATTAAATGTAAAAGTTTAGATGATTTTTTTAAGCGAGAAAGTAGTATATCATATTTATAAGTGCATTATTTTACATTATTTCGTAGAAAAAAAAATTACATTATTTTGATTCCATTTAGATTATATTTTGACTATTAATATTGCACTTTCAATTGGTTTTTATGATGAAATCTCATGTTTGTGTTCTTGTGCTTGTAGGACTATTTTGGAGTGATTTTAGCAAGAAAATCATAACTTTTAAGCCGCAAAACCAATTGAAACGGTTCAAGCGCCTATGGGTAGAAGATTCAAGCTTTCTTCAAACCAATTATTTTGGAGTGATTATATTTTTACTTTGAAGAAAGCTTTGTGCAAAAAAAAATTTGACATAAAAGTCTTGTGTCGAATACCAAAATGGGAATGTGAGGAATATAACTATCAAATAGATGACCAAAACCGGATCAGACCAAATTTTATGAATTAAAAAGCTAATTTTTTTTTGCACCAATTAAAAAGCTAATGTTATTTTTAAGAAAACATGTGGTTATTACTTGAAGAAAGCGTTGGAAACAAAAAAAGAAAAAAACTGACATAAAATTACTGTAACCAAAATCAAATTGTTAATGTCAGGAATATTACTATTCAATAAATGACCAAAAGACATTCGAATGAAATTGTATTATATTATACCTCGGGTCTATCTCAAACCGAATCATTTAAACCAAACAATTCTTGGTATTACTATTACCACACTTTTGTAGAAATGACTTCAATTACTAATAATTTTTTTTGAGTAAAACGATCAATTTTCATTGATATCAACAATCAGGATAACAAACGTGCAGAGTTAGTTTGTGATACCGATCTAGTTGTGTTAGATTCAAATCCACCTTTGAGACCCGTCAAAGATCAACTTGAAACACCAAGACTTCTATTCTAGACTTGTATGAGTCAATAAACCTAACCTAGTCTTCCTCTTCGTTCGTCGGCCTTAAGCTCTCAATTAGACCTGCAATTTTACACTTAAGATCACAAGATTCACAAACAATTAAGCAATCACAACCTAATTGTTTGCTAGGACTTGACAAGATTGAAGAACCCTAAGTTTGCTCAAACTAGAACAATGAAGCTAAGATAATCAATTGGGTGAATAAACCTCAAATCTTTATTGAAAACTTAACTTAACTTGTGTTTACAAGAGATATTGGTGGCCTTATATAGGCACAAGACCAACACATAATCTACTCTAAAACCCTAATTTTCGTCCAACTATAAAGGCTACACAAAAGAACCTTCTAGAAACTATCCAAAAATACAACAAATAGAAAAATAGCTAAGGATTGGACTTAGTCAACCAAGGCCCAACCCAAATAACATCTAAACATAAAAATAAGCTAATTTAAGATAGAATTAAGCCCAAACAAAGCAAACTAAAACTAATGGTAATGGGCTCATGCCATGATGTCAATCCGACCATCTAGAATCAATAACAAGCAAAGTGATGAACTTGTAATTGATTGGTGTTTTCTTGCTCAAATCATCATCAAATAACATCAATTGAACTTGAATGGTCTTCATATCATCAAGATGAGTTCGAATAAGTCCCATGAGTGCATCCTTGAATCTCTTAGCTCTTGCTCTTGTCATCGGACCAATAGGCATCTTCAATGGATCAAATGGCATCTTCCTTGTGCTTGGAACATGCTCAACGGGATTTCCATGATCTTCATGCATCTCCATTGTCGCAACGTCCGGGTCCGGGGTACGAACCCTACCGTTTGACGACTTAAAGAAAACTAACTAACTACGGGGAGTCGCCACTAATCTTTTTTAACTAGGTGTGATTAGCCACCTATCAGATTATTAAGTCTAATGTTAACCTAAGCTTGGCGAAGGTAACACTAAACCTAATAAACGGTCTTCTAACCAGAGTCCTAAGGGTTCGGGAGTGGGGTACGTGTGGGGAAGGATTAGCACCCCCACGATGCCCTTCAAAAGACAACACTGACTATCTAGACTTAACTATGGGTTTCCAAGTTCGGCTGTTTGCTATCTTTAAATATATTCATGCCTATTTGACTCTTTTACACTAACTAAATTACTAACTAACATACTCTTCTCTCATTTTTATTAACCACCAATTTTACTAACCATCCTCTTCTTACTGATTACCATTTTTACTTTTGCTACTTTTGTCATTTTTACTCTTTTCATACTCTTTTTACTAATTACTCTTTCCTTACTCTCTTTTATTGATTACCACTTTTTACTTTTTTCTTATACTGACCACCATTTTACTCTCTGAATTACTGATCACCTTTTACTCTTTACAGATTACTATTTTACTCTTACTAATAACAATTTTGCTCTTACTGATTACTATTTTACCTTTTACTGATTACTGTTTTACTATTTTACTCTTTACTGATTACTATTTTACTCTTTACTGATTACCATTTTGCTCTTACTGATTACCTTTTACTCTTTACTGATTACCATTTTGCTCTTACTGATTACCATTTTACCTTTTACTGATTATCATCACTTTTTTACTATTTTACTCTTTACTGATTACCTTCTTACTTCTTACTGATTACTATTTTACTCTTTACTGATTACCATTTACTCTTACTGATTACCTTTTACTCTTTACTGATTACCATTTTGCTCTTACTAATTACCCTTTACTTTTTACTATTTTTACTCTTTACCGATTTACTGATTACTTCTTTTACTCTTACTCTTAATTACCATTTTACTGATTACTTCTTTTACTTTGACTCTTTAATTACTGATTACCTCTTTCACTTTTACTCCTTTTACTAATTACTTCCTTTACTGATTACTTCTCTTGATTACCATTTTTCTGATTACTTTGTTTTACTTTGACTCTTTAATTACTGATTTTACTGATTAATCTCTTACCTTGACTCTTAATTATCAAATAAATGATTAATCTCTTTTTACTTAATTACTGATTTACTGACTATTACCTTGACTTCCTTACTCCTTTTACTCTTATTTTTTAATTACTGATTGACTAATTACTTCATTAATCCTTTTACTTTCCTGTTTACTTATTTTATCATCTTTTTTTGCTTGATTACTGATTTGCCCTTGATGCATGGATGCATATGATGCATGTATTCCGGTTTAACAACTATTTACTGAGTGGTTATACGAGAAGCATCATTTGGGCACCTTCCACTTGATTGGTAAGACCCCCAAATAAATGCTTCAATACTGTCAACATTTCGACCGGTTATTCCATCATCGGAGTCCATTTACTTTGGTTACATGAGCAGGGTATCAACAACATTTAAGGAAATTAAATATGAATGCACGTGTAGCTCATTTTATTGATTAATTTCTAAAATCACTAAAATTTATTCCATATTAACTCAAAGTTTAACTCTAATTAAGACCTCAAGCCCAAACTCATAAAGCCTAAGTAAATAAAATACAAGGCCCAAATAAACTAGAATCCAACAACAAAGAAAGTGACTAAACCTAACTAATGCCTATTTGAGAACCCAAAACAATTTAAGGCCCAAGGATAATTAAAGCCCAAGGGGAAAATTTAAACCCTGCTTACTCCAATATCTACAAGTTCCAATTTTGCTAATTAATAAATATAAGCAACCCAAATTCTAGAACATTCAAAGACTTAAATCCAAATTAAAAGACCTAAATAAAGCCTACTTTATTACTTCATCTCTAGGTTATAGGCTTAGTTTTTAATCAATACACCCAAACTCTATTAGTAATTTAAACTACCCTAACTTCATTCAATCCTTAAATTGCTTATCATACTAATTCCTAAACATATTTACTCTTCTCTCGTTTTCTGCCAAAAAAAAAAAACATATTTACTCTTAATTTCAGAATTTATCCAACATACGTATATGTATTTATTTCACAAAAATCATTTCCTTCTAATTACTTAAGCTAAATAATGTTAATTTTATTAACCTAAATCAACAGGCACCAAATTGGACAGAATTAAAACTCAAAGGACCAAATCAAATCGATATAGGGACTTTATTGAAAACGGAACAAAAATTATGTCTTTAAATGAACAAATTAGTTAACTGACGGGCTGAAGTAACCTAAAACAGGGACCTTATTTAAAACGGAATAGAATTTATGTATTTAAAAGAACACTAACATGACCTTTTGGACTTAATTAATCTAAAAATAGGGACCTGATTGAGCGAATTCTAAACTAAATGCTTATAATTAGAATACATCCCTAAACTTATCATTCATATAAATGCAAAATAAACTCAGACAATTTTAACTCACCTCCAACCCTAGAACTCGCGCCGCCGCTGCTACCTTGCCGGAAATCGCTCCGATGGTGGCGCCGCCGTTTGACCCCTCGCCGGAGTGGTATTCGAGGCTCAAACTTTACCAGAAAGCTCGCCTTGTCGCCCTCTCCCCGGATATGTAGTTAGTTTTGCCGTCTGGTGACCGCAACCTCTTAGATCTAACCCGAACCGAACTTGACTACCGACGCTCCGATCTTGAAATCCAGCCGTCAAATCCTCACCATTTTCGGGTATGCATTTTTTCTTGCCCTTTGTTTTCTTTTGACTCTAGCGTTTTTTAGATCTAAGCTACTTACTACCGTTTTTACTCTAATCTGAAACTAACCCTGGTTTTTTTTTTTTTTTTGGCGAGGAAAAATTGACCTCAAGACTAAGGAAGGGAAAATGAATATTAAGGAAAGACTACTGGGAAGGTAAAGAACTCAACCTTTTTGGTTTTCTTGTTTCTGGGAAAGAAAAGGTTTTTTTCTGTTGTGGTGGTTGTTGTTTTTTTGCTTTCTGTTGAGAAGAAAATCCCTGCAAAACCTAGGTTTTTGTTTCTGTTTTGGGTTCCTGTTTGTATGAAAAACAATGGCTAGGTTTTTTTTTTGTTTGTATGGAAAAGATGGCTAGGGTTTTCGGTTTTTTTGGAATCTGTGCCTCTCCCCTCTGCCTCGAAGAAAATATCATCCTCCCTTTTATCTGTCCTTGATGAAAACTTTCATATAATCCCTCTGCTTGAATACCCATTTTAATCAATTTGTCCTTTGTGAATTCTGTGCTGATCAGTGTGTGTAAGACTGAATATGCCCTTCATTTGTCTCTTAGTGCATCTGGAAAATATTGTAACCGACTCCCTTATTGTGCAGGTGCCAAACTGTGGTGCAAGGATCATATATGACACGGTTTGCTATCTCACACTCTCTCAATTTTTGTCTGTTTGTGATTTTTGGATGCTGGCATTGAGATATTCCTTAATCTTGTATGTTTGTGAGCTGTGATTTGCTTCTCACATGCCCTTTTTACCCTTGCAGGTTGCTGAGCTGGACTAAGTAGAGCCAAGCAGAATTTGACAACTCACCTGGTGAGCTTCTCTCCTTCAACTCAAAGTAATTTCCTCTCTACAACTGTTTAATTTAGTCGGCCTGGAGCTACTTGTGCAACTGACTTTACTACTTGTGTATGCTTGAATTCTTATTGCTTGAAGTTCCCTGCTTGAAATAGTAGAGAATCGGTATCTGCATCTTTTGACTTTGTGGCTGAAATGATCCTTCTCAATGCTTTTCCTTATCGCTTTGCTTGCTCTGTTCATTTCTCTCCCTGCACTTGTAATTGGCTTTTGCTTACTTTTCTGCTTAAGCCTTGAATCCTTGTGAAAGATGGGGGGAAATTGCTTGCTGACTTCATCGCTTTGATACCTCATTTTACCTTGGTGTTTTGTGACTCACCCCTTCTTGCTTTGCTGTTTCACTCCCATTTCTCTTGCTAATTTGAATCATGTCGTTGTGCTTGAACAATTGCCTACCTTGCCTGAATCTGACCTCATGCTCTGCTGCCATTGCTATATTTTCTTACAAAATCTGCATTGCATTTTCCTGAAATGTGTGTTTGCTTGGGATATGATTTTGAAATGCTGCATCATGTAGTCAAAAGGCTTCCCCTCTGTTTTGCTTGATACTTGATGCCATTGCCTTTGGTTTCCATTTTCCTTGCTAATGTTGCTGTCGTTGTGAACTTTTGGCATCGCTTGCTGCACTGTAATTCTGTTTTGATTGGTTGCCAAAGGAATTTGTTGTGCCTAAGGGTGTATTCTGTAGCCTCTGTCTCCTGTTTCAATAGATGATGGAATGTCTGACCTCTTTGCACCATACTTATCTCATGGCACCATTATAAATTTGAACCTCATTTATTTCCATGCGTCTTCATTTTGCAGAGCTAATCAGGGAAATTGCAATCTAGATGGTGGAGTATAAGTGACACAAGCTAAGAGAAAGAGCTACTTTGTGACTCTTCTTTTTGTATTTTTGTAAAGTAGGAAAGGAAAAAAAAAATGTAAATGCAAAATGAATAAATGCTCTTTTATTTTGATTTTCTAATTTCTATTTTTTGGTGTTTTATTTTATTTATCATTGTTTTACTAATATGCCATGAAATGAAAAAGCACACAAAAATGCAAATCCAACTCATGCAATGTCTAACTAATTGCTAAAGGCTTAATTAATCAATGAACTAATTGAGCTTAAACTATATGATTAAAATGCAACAATACTAAGCTAAATGAAAATGCAACTAAATTACTAAATGAAAATCTGCAAAAATGCCAAGGTGCATATTAAGATTTTTGGTTTTTTCGAAGGCAATCTAGATGACTAAAATGAACAAGCTAAAAATTAAAAGTAGATTAAGAATGACCAAAAATACCCCTAAATGCAAAAATGACCAAAATGACCCATAGATGTGAAAATGACCAAAATGCCCCTGGATGACCCTAATGCTAACTCGACCCTAATTAAAGGATATAGGACAAAAACGAGTGTCTAGATCCATGCTTCCTTGCAGCCCTTGCACATCCTTTCCATGCTCTCCATGCTTGTCTTCAAGTCCATGATAAGTCCTTCGTGCATCATTCCCTACATGATAAGCCTTCGGCGCATCAGTCCGCACCAAACATGATTAGCCCCTATATTATAGTCAATCTGGGCTAGATTATGAGCTAAAGTATTCGTTGATCTACTAACATGCTTGAAAGAACAAAAAACGAAAAAAAGAAATAATGTGTTTAATCTAGTAAACTAAAGATCCTCCTTCTCATAACGAAGGACATCGCCTATTAAGTTTTAAAATTGCCAAAAAACAATCACTCTCCAGCTTACAATTAATATGACCATACGAGTGGGCAAGTACTAAACCAAAACGAATTGCATAAATTTCAGCAAATACACTATCTGGCACACTATCAATTCTCGTTATGCCAGACACCAATACTTGTCCTGCCTCATCTCGAATTACTGCTCCTAAAACAGCTTCCGGACTTGCGTGATGAAATGCTGCATCAGTGTTGAGCTTAACCCGTCCTGGTGATGGAGGTTGCCATAGCTGCCGCACTCTATTCCGTACCGGGTGAACTCACCGAAAGGAAGCTTCATATTCACTCATTAATCTACTGCAGTACAAAGGGCGGAAGGATGGTGACACACATACATGCTCATGCAAAGCCATGTCACGGTTAGACCAAATCAACCAAAGCAGAAAACATACAATATCCAACGATTCCATGATGCGCCCAATGCTTATTGATACGAATCTAGTTGTATTAGATTCAAATCTACCTTTTGAATATCCACCAAAGTCGACTTGATCTTCTTCAACTCCTAGATGTGTATGTCGATGACCTTCACAAGGCTATACCTCCTCTTTCGTCGGACTTAAGCACTCAATTAGACCTGCAATTGAACTCTCAAGATCACAAGATTCACAAAAAATTAAGCAATCACAACCTAATTGCTTGCTAGGAGTCTACAAAATTGAAGAACCCTAAGTTTGCTCAAACGAGAACAATGAAGCTAAGATAATCAATTTGGGTGTAAAAACCTCAACTTTATTAATCAACTCAACTTGTGTTTACAAGAGGGGGATGGTCCCTTTATATAGTAGTAGGGGACGCACCTCTCCCTAATCCTAAAGCCATAAGGGCGGCATAAACATAAAGGAAGG
Organism: Corchorus capsularis; assembly: GCA_001974805.1. NCBI lineage: Eukaryota > Viridiplantae > Streptophyta > Magnoliopsida > Malvales > Malvaceae > Corchorus > Corchorus capsularis. Next base: position 12,367 of record AWWV01014820.1, on the reverse strand, counting down.
AACAAGGAAATAGCCTACTCCTTGTCCTACTAGGAAAAGTAAATAACATTACATAATTAACCAAGGATTGGACTTAGTCAAACAAGGCCCAACCCAATGTCTTCTAAACTAAATAAATAGCTAAACTAAGATAAAATAAAAGCCCATGAGGCTGAATTACACAATGCTAAAGCCTAATGCTCATCGATTTCAAGTAAGGTGAACAACTTGGAATAAATGGGAATATTCTTGGTGATGTCGACTTCAATGCTTTTCAAATGGTCTTCAATGGACTCTAAACCTCCAAGATGAGATCTAACAAAGCCCAATAATGATGCGCCAAGGGCTTATCATGGCTTAGAAGAGCACAATGGAGCCATTGGAGATCATGTCTTGGATAAACATGGAGATGTCTTGGAGATTCAAGAACATGCCACGGATGATCCCGGATTGAACACAAGCTTGGCGGAGCAAGGAGTTGAGGACCGGCCACCATCGCATGGAGCAACCGGCCATGACCGGCCAACGCGTGGGACACCGCACGCGCAACGCACGAGCCATCCGGCCACAACCGGCCATCACACGGGCCATCGCATGGGCCATCCGGCCACAACCGGCCATTCGATCCTTTAACCATTCCGCAAGGTCCAATGACTAGGGCTCAGGCTAAAAGGTTCAAGGAAGCTTTATTGGGCTTTGTTAGATCTCATCTTGGAGGTTTAGAGTCCATTGAAGACCATTTGGAGAGCATTGAAGTCGACATCACCAAGAATATTCCCATCGATTCCAAGTTGTTCACCTTACATGAAATCGATGAGCATTAGGCTTTAGCATTGTGTAATTCGGCCTCATGGGCCTTTATTCTATCTTAGATTAGTTATTTATTTAGTCTAGAAGACATTAGGTTGGGCCTTGTTTGACTAAGTCCAATCCTTGCTTAATTATGTAATGTTATTTACTTTTCCTAATAGGACAAGGAGTAGGCTATTTCCTTGTTCCTTCCTTTGTGTATTGCCGCCCCATATAGGGATTGGAGTAGGTTATGCGCCAACCCCTCCCCTATATAAGGGCTCTTTTATCTCATGTAAACATAAGTCAAGTTATCAATAAAGTTGAGAGGTTTACACACCCATATCGATTATTTGGCTTCTTTGTTCTAGTTTGAGCAAACTTAGGGTTCTTCAATCTTATAGAGTCCTAGCAAGCAATTAGGTTGTGATTGCTTAATTGTTTGTGAATCTTGTGATCTTAGTTGTTCAAGTGCAGGTCGACTTGGGGGTCTAAGGCCAACGAACGAAGGAAGATTTATCAAGTGAAGATTGTCGACATACACATCTAGAAGTTTGGTGATTCAAGTTGATCTTTGGCGGGTCGCAAAGGTGGATTTGGACCAATTACAACTAGATTCGTATCAATAGGTAATCAGAGCTTAGGTTTATCATCTTCAATCGGTAAATCTATCTTTCTATTCATCATTCATCAAGTTTGCATCCATCGATTTCACCCATACACTCATCGCACCACCCTTTTTGAAAATTCAAAAAAATCAGCAACTTTGAAAATTCATAGCCAATTCATCTTACATCTTTTTGCTTTGAAATTTCAGATTTGAGTCCCTTATAACTAGTAGTTATATCGAAAAATATAAAAAAATAAAAAAAATTTCGAGCAGAAACTTGTGATTTTTGTTCTGGATTTGTTTAAGCTCGGAAAACCGTGAAATTTGAGATTTAGACTTGTTTTGGTGGGGTCTTTCTGGAAAAAATATTGAAACAAATCAAAAAAATCTGTGCTATTATCGATTTTTTCCAGAAACTTGGGTTCTTAGTTTGGGAAATTTGGGGATTAGGGTTTTCTTGTGCAATTGATCTAATTAGTTGCAATAACTCTAATTGATTGTGTAATTGAGATTCTTGGGTTGCTTTTGCTGTGAATTGTGATTTGATTTGAAGAATTTCAGGTCATAAACCCTATTGGAGACAAGTGGTACAAAATTGGAATTAAGTGGTACTAGGGTTTTCTAATCGACTTGATTATTTGAATTGTGTTTGAATTGAGTTTTGTGCAGCAACTTTGGAGAAGGAATTCGACATCAAGAGCCTGCATAAGTGGTTTGGTTTGGTTTAAGATGACTTTCCTTTGATTCACAACAATTTTGCTACTAATTGTTTGTTCCTCAAGTAGGTCATGAGAAGAAAGGAGTGCTCTAGGAGTTGCTCTTATTAGGCCTATTGCAAGCTAGAAAGAGGCATAATCTTGTGAGATCATTAAGAGAATAGTGGACCGCCAATCCATAGGACTTGAGTACAAACACGAGAGCACAATTCAATGGTATAAGCACACACACACTTGTGAGGATTTTTATTACTAATCTTTGTTGTTTTTGTAGATACAATGGGAGATAGACAAGAAGAGCCAAATCAAGGAGAGAATACGAATGCCATGTTGCAACAAATCATACAACAACTTGGCACCATGACAACGAGATTGGAGGCATTAGAAACTCAAAATCCACAAGCTCAACAAGGAGCTAATGCCGCAATCAACAATGAGAGGCTTCAACTTCTACCACCAAGGCACAGTGTTAGAATCGATCCTATGGAGAGATTAAGGCAACAAGAACTTGGAGACAAGCTCACAATGAGAACATGCGGCCTAGGAGGGGAATTGAAAGGGAAGAGCCTAAGGACAACATCAAGTACAAAATCCCTAAATTCAATGGGAGAGGGTCTCCATCCGATTAGTTGGAGTGGGAGTCGAAATTGGATATGTACTTTGATTATTATCCTCATGCCGAGCCAAAGAAGGTACAAAATGCTACTCTTGAATTCACGGAGCTTTGAATTGGTGGAATCAATTGGTGCAAACAAGAAGAAGAAATTTGGAAAGACCTTTTGATACTTGGTTAGGTCTAAAGAGTTTTATGAGGAAGAGGTTTATTCCAAGCTTTTACACTAATGGTCTCTACCAAGAGTTGCAATCTTTGAGGCAAGGAACTAGGAGTGTTGATGAATATTACTCCGAGATGATGTTGTTAATGTCTAGGGCCGAGGTTGATGAAGCTCCACAAGCTACTATAGCTAGATTTATGGCGGGGTTGAATAGAGAAATTCATGATATTGTGGCGATGCAACAACACTATGATGTTGAGGAATTGCTTCAACATGCTTTGAAGGCCGAGAGTCAAGTAAAGTGGAATAAGAAGAGCTTTACATCATCATCATCAAGCTCATGGAAAACTCCAATCAAGAAGGATGATAAGTCGACCAAAGAGAATGAGTTGGTGGCGCAAAAGGGTACTACCCCTAAAACCGATTCTAAGTCTTCATCAAGTTCATCTTCAAATAATCATGTTAAGTGCTTCAAGTGTCAAGGCTTTGGACAATATGCTAAACATTGTGTTAACAAGAAAGTATTGTTCGTGAATGAGCAAGGAGAAATCGAAAGTGAAGATGAAGAGATTACTCTAGGATCTAGTGGTGATGGAGATGATGAAGGGGATGCGCATGATGATAGTGATGATGGTGTCGGTTTTGCACTTAGAAGTTTGGTTGCTAGGAGAACTTTGAGTGCTTATGTAAAAGACGATGTGAACAATCAAAGGGAGAACTTGTTTCACACTAGGATGTATGCAAATGGGAAGCCTAGTAGTGTGATTATTGATGGTGGGAGTTGTACAAACATAGCTAGTGTTTATTTGGTGAAGGACTTTAGCACCTTAGCTGCCCCTATTACAAGTGTTATGACGAAGAATGCACCATTCAAGTGGGAAGATGAACAACAAGAAGCATTTGAGACGTTGAAGGAAAAACTAACTAATGCTCCTTTACTTGTTTTACCTAACTTTAACAATACTTTTGAGATTGAATGTGATGCATTAGGGGTTGGAATTGGAACTGTTTTAATGCAAGGTGGGAAGCCCGTCGCATACTTTAGTGAGAAATTGAGTGGGGCTGCATTGAATTATCCAACCTATGACAAAGAGTTGTATGCTCTTGTGAGGGCGTTGCAAACTTGGCAACACTACCTTTGGCCTAAGGAGTTTATGATTCATACGGATCATGAGAGCTTGAAGTATTTAAGAGGCCAACAAAAGCTAAACAAGAGACATGCTAAATGGAGTGAGTTCATAGAGAGCTTTCCTTATGTTGTGCGATACAAACAAGGTAAGGAGAATGTTGTAGCCGATGCTCTATGAAGGAGGTATGTTTTACTTTCCATGCTTGATTCTAAGTTTCTTGGTTTTGAGTATATTAAGGAATTGTATGCTAGTGATGTTTATTTTGGTGACATATTTAAAGCATGTGAAAATTCTTGATTTGGAAAGTATTATAAGCATGATGGATTTTTGTTTAAGGAATCTAGATTGTGTGTGCCTTCTTGTTCTTTGCGCATCTTGCTCTTGAGGGAATCGCATCAAGGGGGTTTAATGGGTCACTTTGGAGTTGATAGAACATATGACATATTGCATGAACACTTCTTTTGGCCTAAGATGCGACATGATGTAGGGAAGTATATTGCTAGTTGTATTGTTTGTTTGCAAGCTAAATCTACTTCTAAACCTCATGGATTGTATACTCCTTTGCCTATTCCTCATGAACCATGGACTCATATTGGCATGGACTTTGTGTTAGGTTTACCTCGTTCTAGGAGAGGTAAAGATTCTATCTTTGTGGTTGTTGATAGGTTTTCTAAGATGGCTCACTTTATTGCATGCACTAAAACGGATGATGCCATCAATGTAGCTAATTTATTCTTTAAGGAAATTGTTAGACTACATGGAATGCCTAGGACGATTGTAAGTGATAGAGATGCTAAGTTCTTAAGTCACCTTTGGAGAACTTTATGGGCTAAGTTAGGTACTAAGTTGTTATTTTCTACTACTTGTCATCCTCAAACCGATGGTCAAACTGAGGTAGTTAATAGGACCTTGTCTACTTTGCTTAGAGCTTTAATTAAAAAGAACTTAATGCACGAGCCATCCGGCCACAACTGGCCATCACACGGGCCATCGCATGGGCCATCCGGCCACAACCGGCCATTCAATCCTTTATCTATTCCGCAAGGTCCAATGACTAGGGCTCGGGCTAAAAGGTTCAAGGAAGCTTTATTGGGCTTTGTTAGATCTCATCTTGGAGGTTTAGAGTCCATTGAAGACCATTTGGAGAGCATTGAAGTCGAAATCACCAAGAATATTCCCATCGATTCCAAGTTGTTCATCTTACTTGAAATCTATGAGCATTAGGCTTTAGCATTGTGTAATTCGGCATCATGGGCCTTTATTCTATCTTAGATTAGTTATTTATTTAGTCTAGAAGACATTGGGTTGGGCCTTGTTTGACTAAGTCCAATCCTTGCTTAATTATGTAATGCTATTTACTTTTCCTAGTAGGACAAGGACTAGGCTATCTCCTTGTTCCTTCCTTTGTGTATTGCCGCCCCTTATAGGGATTGGAGTAGGTTATGCGCCAACCCTTCCCCTATATAAGGGCTCTTTTATCTCTTGTAAACAAAAAGTCAAGTTATCAATAAAGTTGAGAGGTTTACACACCCATATCGATTATTTGGCTTCTTTGTTCTAGTTTGAGCAAACTTAGGGTTCTTCAATCTTAGAAATTAGGTTGTGATTGCTTAATTGTTTGTGAATCTTATGATCTTAGGTGTTCAAGTGCAGGTCGACTTGGGGGTCTAAGGTCGACGAACGAAGGAAGATTTATCAAGTGAAGATTGTCGACATACACATCTAAAAGTTTGGTGATTCAAGTTGATCTTTGGCGGGTCGCAAAGGTGGATTTGGACCAATTACAACTAGATTCGTATCATATTCCTTGGTGTGTGGTCTTCAAAACGGTCCAATGGATCTTCAATGGTCTTCAATTCTTCAAGATGAGATCTTACAAAGCCCACTAAAGCATCCTTAAACCTTTTAGCCCGTGCCCTTGTCATTGGCCCGGATGGAATAGCTAAAGGATCGCATGCCCGGTTGTGCATGGGCATGGCCGGGTCATGTGGCCGGTGTGGCCGGGCATGTGCGATCGACACGGCCGGGTCATGTAGCCGGTGTGGCCGGTCAAGTGCTTGGCCATGTGCGATGGTGGCATCTCCATGCTTCTCCAAGCTTTCCTTCAATCCTAGATCAACCGTAGCAGCTTCCGAACACTCCGAGACAACTCCTTGTTTATCCGAAGCATGATCTCCATTGGCTCCATTGTGCTCTTCTAAGCCATGATACGCCCTTGGCGCATCATCCCCTCTCCCTTGAAAAGGATTTGTCCTCAAATCTACATCACTATCAAACAAGGATAAGTCTGAAACATTAAAAGTAGCACTTACATTGCCATATTCACTTGGAAGATCTAGCTTGTATGCATTGTTGTTGATCCTCTCCAAGACTTGGAATGAACCATCTCCACGAGGTAAGAGCTTACACTTTCTCTTTTCAGGGAACCTTTCCTTCCTTAGATGCAACCAAACTCAATGTCCAGGTTCAAAGATGATCTCTTTGCGCCCTTTGTTAGCAACCTTCATGTAGTGTTGTGTTTTCTTCTCAATTTGAGCTCGAACCCTAGCATGAAGTTCCTTAACATAATCGGCCTTCCTTTGTCCATCCATGTCGACTTGCACACTCAAAGGTAAACTCAACAAATCCAATGGGATTAAAGGATTAAAGCCATACACACTTTCAAAAGGTGAAAATCCAGTAGTGCTATGTATGCTTCTATTGTAGGCAAATTCAACATGAGGTAGACAATCCTCCCAAGTTCTTAAGTTCTTTTTAATTAAAGCCCTAAGCAAGGTTGACAAATTCTTATCAACTACTTCAGTTTGACCATCGGTTTGAGGATGACAAGTAGTTGAAAATAACAACTTAGTTCCCAACTTAGCTGTAGACACCCGTTTTTTTCCTATATCCTTCAAATTGAATCAATTTAGTTTTTGGCATTAGGATCTCCCAGGGGCATTTTGGTCATTTGCACATTCAAGGGCATTTTAGTCAATTAATAGCCCATTTTAACTTCTTGGTAGGTTAGTCCTTTTGTTAAACCATTTGCCAATTAGCATTTAGTTTTATTAGATTGCATTACTAATTAGGCATTAGCATTCATATTAGCAATTAGGCATTAGCAGTTTAGCCATTTACCTTATATGAAATCATGTTAGTAATATAATTTGATTCATATTAGTTTATTAGGACAAATCCTTCATTACATGAATAAAGTTTACATCTGAATAGAATTTGCGTTAGAGTCATTTTGGTTAATTATAATCACATGTTGCCTTCGCAAAATACAATAAAGAAAATTCATAGTTGAAAAATCACAAAAAAAATAGTTTTATTTTTCATTTATTTGCTTACATCACATTTTACAAAATACAAAGAATATTTTCATTTACAGTTGCATCCTTAAGTTAAAAAAGATTGCAAAGTCCACGTTCATTGCGTGTCTTCCTTTCCTAATCCTTTCTCCTCTCTTACCCAACTGGTTCCTCCTTAAGGATTGATTCTTCTTTTCTTCGAGAAGCTCACATGTTGCATGTAGCTTTGAATTCAATCACCAGGAGTTTGTTCCAACTTAAAGAGACCCCTTTCTTCCCCAACGCCAACTGCATCTCAGGGAGCGCAAAACAGGAACATTGCAGACATGAGACATGGCAGCAGAAACAGCAAGGACAACTTCATAACAAGGAAAGTTTGTAAACATGATCATAGACACACATGCAGCAAATTTAAATCAGCTTTGCAGCAGGCATCATTCAAGTTCAGTGCATTCGTTCCACTATAAGGCAAAAAAAAACAGAACATGCATTGAAGACAAAGATGAGACAATTTCCTTCTCAAATGGTATCAATTTAGCAAAGATCCAACAAAGCACTTTCAGATACAATTCAAATCAACAAGGTTTCAAGAATTCAGCACATAAATCAAAGCAAGAGGTGGAACATACAGCGATTGAAAGTCATTACAATAGTGCAGGCACACTTAAAAAAAGGGAAGCTATAGTTTAGCAAGCAAAAGCAGCATCATGGAATCAAGTGCAAAAGTTTGGAAAGAGAATGTAAGGTGACTGATAAACAAAGCATGGCCAATTCACAAGAGGCAGAAACAATAAATGTGTCAAATAGCTAAGACAAATCATTTGCAAAAAAATACAGTGGCATTGTGCATTCAGAATTTGTTCATGATATTGAGCAGCAAAGAAACCCATTTCCAAGTAGGAATTTAGACAGAACAATTCAGAGAGGAAAATAAGCAAGACAGATAAATTTCAACAGGCTTCAACTGCAAATACTTCATTTCAAGGAAAAAACAGAATCTCAGAGAGCCAATTCAGGCATATAAAAGCAATGTATATATAGAATTTATCAGCATAGTAAGCACCAAATTGGTCACAAGCAACAACAGAACAAAGATTCATCCAATTGCCAAGATCAAAGTGCACTCCAGCAGCATTTATGCCTTGTTCATCTCATAATAACATGTCACAGCACATCATTTTCAAGTTAAGGTAGAGCATGAATAAAGAGAGCATTTTCAGAGCATATTTTCCAGGAAAATCAAAAACAATATGAAAAGAAAAAAAAAGAGAATTATACCAAGGTGGCAGCTCGTTTTTGGTTCCCTGCAAGTCACAAAAACACCAGCTCAGCAGCAAAGACTACCTGAAAAAAGAGACACACGTGAGAAGCAATCACAACTCACTAAAGGACAAGGGCAGGGTATAATCACTCACTCATTTACACACCGCAAGCACAATTTACAAACTGACAAGAGCAGAGGATTAAAATGTAAGTGGCGATATCAGTTAGAAAGGGAATTAGTTGCACAAAGGGACAAACAGAGGAAAGGGAGAGGAAATTTCATCGCCTTCCGACTTACATTGCACGCAGACTCACATGCTATAAAAGGGCACCTGCAGAAACAATTTAAAAAAAAGGGGGGGGGGGGAGGCAGGCGAGCAAGTAAGGAAAAAATAAATAGGGAAGGGTCTGGAGAGAAAAAATGAGAGGAGAGGAGGCGGTTTTCAGGAGAGGCTTAGGGTCTTGAGAGAAAAGGGGGAATAGTTTGAGAAAACAGAGTAGAAAAAGCAGAGGTTTTTCTTAGTTCCTAAGAGGAGGAGCTAAGGTTCTTTTAAAAAAAAGGTGAGACATATGGTTTTTAGTATTTGACAGAAAACGAAAAAGAGGAACCAAATTAAAAAAAAAAGGGATACCTTTTCTAAGATTCTTTTAATCTCGAGTTAACGGAGGGCTTTAGGCAGTGGATCCGAGTCCTTTTCCCTCTGAATCGGTGCTTTCCAGAGGAGTGTAGTGCGTTGTGTGGCTCCATTGTTTGAGAGGGCTTTGGTCCTTGACCTTTTAGTTTCGGGTAGTGCTAGTTTCGTCGAGTTTAGTGGATTTAGGTGGTTGAAAGTTTGGGTTTCGGGTCTTTGAGGAGAAATGAGGTACCTTTAGGTGATTTGGAGCTTGGCGGAGTAGCAGCAGCAATAGGGTCCCGGCGGCGCTGAGCTAGGGTTTGAGAGAGAGGTGAAGACTGAGCAGTAAGGGAGAGGCAGTGGCGAAGGGCCAAGGGGCGACGACGCTGGTTAAGGGAAGTTTAGGGTTTCAGTTTGAAGGAGAAGGAGGAGGAGAGACAGGCACGATCTGAAGAGGAAGGAGAGCTGGAGGCGGTGAAGTTTTAACGATGGTCGGGGCTGAGAGAGGCGCTGCAACATCGGAAAAGGAAAGGAAAAATCGGGGCTGAGAGAGGAAAAAGAGAGAAGAAAGGGATACCTTTTATGCTAATCCATACGACCCGACCCGAACCGGTACAAACCCAATCCCATAACCCGACCTGGTATGGAGACCCAAGAGCTAGCCCAGACCCGATTCACCCTTAGCCCGCCAGGCCCATTTGCAGTTTGGTAAATTCTGACTTGGGCTTTTTAATTCTTTTATGTGTTTGGGCTTTGCTAGTTTAGTTTTTATATAAGTTTAATTCAAGGTCTAGTTTCATAAGTTGTAGGAATTTAGTTTAGCTAGGTTTTAGAATATTAAGTTTTAAATTAAGGATGTAATCAATTCAACCTCATTAGAAATATTGACTAGTTTATTAGTCTTCATAATTAATTAGAAATAAGTTATGTTTAGTCACTTAAATTTCATTTGCATTCGCATTCATATTTACTTTCACTAATTGTTGCAAAAAATGTAAATTGTCACGTGGTTTTAAATTAAAGGGATCCCATGATGGGAAAGGCGGACGACTCATTCATGCGTGTCTGAGTTTGCTCGCCTTCTCCCGGAGGCTTGGAAAATTCCGGAGGTCGTTTACCATTTATTGGGAGGCGGCCAAAGGTGTTCCTCGTATAATTGATGGGTAAATAATTTTTAACTGGAAAGCATGCATCATTTGCATTCATACATCTAGGGTTAGGATTTATTAATTTTCAATTAATTGTCAGAGAAAAAAATCGAAAATGAAAAATTTAAAAGGAATTAATAAAGTTATTTGGTTTTCCTTCAAATCTTCAAAGACAAAACAAAAGAGTAAGGTCAAGATTTAAGAAGTAACTTGGTACTCAACTTAATTCGGTGTAATTAAGTAATTCGTAATTAAGTTAAGTAATTTGGTAATCAACTTAATTCGGTGTAATTAAGTAATTAGTAATTAAGTTAAGTAATTTGGTAATCAACTTAATTCGGTGTAATTAAGTAAATTGGTAATTTGGTAAACAACTTAATTCGGTGTAATTAAGTAAATTTGTAATTTGGTAAACAACTTAATTCGGTGTAATTAAGTAAATTGGTAATTTGGTAAACAACTTAATTCGGTGTAATTAAGTAAATTGGTAATTTGGTAAACAACTTAATTCGGTGTAATTAAGCAAATTAGTAATTTGGTAAACAACTTAATTCGGTGTAATTAAGCAAATTGGTATTAAGCTAAGTAATTTGGTAATTAAATTAAGTAATTAACTTAATTCGGTGTAATTAAGTAAATCAGTAGTCAACTTAATTCGGTGTAATTAAGTAAATCAGTAATTGGCTTAATTTGGTGTAATTAAGTAAATAAATGGCTTAATCTAGGAGTCAGTTAAGAATCAAGGAAAAATAATCAGTAAATAAATGAGCTTAATGGCATGAAATTATTAAAAATAAAAACAACCAAAAATAGAAACCCACAGTTAAGTCTAGACTAGTCAGTGCCGTCTTTCGACGGGCGTCGTGGGGGTGCTAATCCTTCTCCACGCGTACCCGACTCCCGAACCTTTAGGACTCTGGTTAAGAGACTGTTTATTAGGTTTAGTGTTACCTTCGCCAAGCTTAGGATAACATTAGGCTTAATAATCTGATAGGTGGCTAACCACATTCAGGTTAAAAAAGATTAGTGGCGACTCCCATAGGATTTCAATAGTTTTCTTCACTTAGTTTTTCGTTCTTTAAGTCGTTAAACGGTAAAGGGTTCGGACCCCCCCGGACCCGGACGTTGCGACAGCTTGGCGACTCCACTGGGGACTGGTTAGAGAGTCGAACTGAATACTAGTTTAGGGTTGATTAAGTTTTCTAGACTTGGTTGTTTGCTTGCATTTTCTTGTTCATTCATGCCTGCTTATCATTGTTTATTCTTGCCTATCTTTATGCTTTTTATGCTTACACGCTTTCATATTCCTGTATATATTCTGTCTAACTTATCATGCATTGTTTCTCTTCTTGGGGGTAGTTTAGTAATTTGGGTTAGGAATTGTTGGTAAAGGTTTGTATGTTCCTTCACACGTGCACTAAATAACTTGCATTTTCATTCTACATGAGTTTATACCGGAGCTCTATCCTTTTAGGAGGAAGTAAAGTAGCTAACCTTCGTGTGACAATCTTCTCCGTGTGGGTTTTGCCAAATACTTCCACTCAGTCTGGACCTTACTAGCCTAGAGTGGGCGACAGTAAGGATAGTTTGGGAACCTTTAGACCCAGTGAGAAGCCTCACCCAGCATGTAGATCCCTAGAGAGATATCCAGCCTAGGTAGAGCCAATCCCGTGAGGATAAACCTTAGTACACAAAAGGAACATTTCTTACCTTTGCTATCTCGTTTTTCCAAAATTAGATCGTAGAGTGGACAATTGCATTGTTCACAATAGGCGGACTGACCTGCTCCATACGGACTTATAGTCCGAAAGTTTTTCAAGGAAAATGTTTTGATAGAAGGGGCACGATTTCTCTCTAATTTTCAGTTTTTGTTCATATTTATGTTCATGTTACTAATCACTCTTTGGTTCTTTGTTGTTTTCTCTTTGCAGAAGCATTTGAATAACTCTTTTGTTTTGCAGGTTGCATTGTGCATCCATCAAGCATTTCATATCTTCATAAGCATGTTCATACATTCGTTCGTCAACACATTTTGCCATGTCATGC
>AWWV01014819.1:0-13857 GCA_001974805.1 Corchorus capsularis | reverse complement strand
TATCATGCATTGTTTCTCTTCTTGGGGGTAGTTTAGTAATTTGGGTTAGGAATTGTTGGTAAAGGTTTGTATGTTCCTTCACACGTGCACTAAATAACTTGCATTTTCATTCTACATGAGTTTATACCGGAGCTCTATCCTTTTAGGAGGAAGTAAAGTAGCTAACCTTCGTGTGACAATCGTCTCCGTGCGGGTTTTGCCAAATACTTCCACTCAGTCTGGACCTTACTAGCCTAGAGTGGGCGACAGTAAGGACAGTCTGGGAACCTTTAGATCCAGTGAGAAGCCTCACCCAGCATGTAGATCCCTAGAGAGATATCCAGCCTAGGTAGAGCCAATCCCGTGAGGATAAACCTTAGTACACAAAAGGAACATTTCTTACCTTTGCTATCTCGTTTTTCCAAAATTAGATCGTAGAGTGGACAATTGCATTGTTCACAATAGGCGGACTGACCTGCTCCATACGGACTTATAGTCCGAAAGTTTTTCAAGGAAAATGTTTTGATAGAAGGGGCACGATTTCTCTCTAATTTTCAGTTTTTGTTCATATTTATGTTCATGTTACTAATCACTCTTTGGTTCTTTGTTGTTTTCTCTTTGCAGAAGCATTTGAATAACTCTTTTGTTTTGCAGGTTGCATTGTGCATCCATCAAGCATTTCATATCTTCATAAGCATGTTCATACATTCGTTCGTCAACACATTTTGCCATGTCATGCATTGATTTCATACATACAAGACTTGCATTTCACATTTCCACGCACCTTCTCAAGAGTTGTCGAAGTTATCAAGCCATTGTTTTGTATATGTTCAAGCATACATCATGCATTAGCTAGTCATTTGTATATATATGATGTATCCAGCATGCATTGTCCATTCCTTTGTATATGTTCATGCATTGATCATGCATCAAGCCATTCATTAGTATATATGCTCATGCATCCATCATGCTATCACTTGTATATATGTTCATAGACACATTTCATACATACATATAGACAGTTCATTACTTGTGCATATTACTTGTTTTCTACTTTTCTTCTTGGGACCTAACATCATCAGGGGAGAGCATTTTGAAAACATCGAGTGCAGCATTGAGGCTTAATCAATGAGCGAGATCGATGAAATTTTCTTCACAGATACATTGTCCAAAGTCAGGACGTGCCAGTAAAGTCGCTCCCGCTCAAACAAGTGGCCATTCAGTGTAGAACTCTGGATCTCATGGGAAAAATTGACAATCCAAATTAGTGACAATGGGGAACGGAAGCTTGCCATAAGAAGGGAATTTCTAAGACCGACGAACTCTTTTCTCACGTGCATAGCATCTGCGTAGTTTTCTGTCATTTGTATTTTATCATGTTAAAATTGTTGCACTTTTGACTGAAAATGTTTGTTGAATTGGGTGATCACCACTAAGAAACAGTTCCCAAAGCGCTCTATAATTTTCACTTGGGCAATGAGAAAAGGAATATCCATTAATAAAAGGTTTGAATGAGCAAAACAAGATTCTTTTGAATAAACAAATGTGTTTTGAATAAAAAAGGATAAGATAAGATCAAAACTGGATGTTTTCTTAAAAGGTAATAACCAGAGTATTCAATTCATGTCAACACTGCCCAGAACCCCGAATTTCATTTGATCCTAAAAAAGCCCATTCTTTTTCTTGGAAACCAATTTGAATTTGAGACACATTGAGATCTTTTCGTTCCTAGGGGCAACTTGCTCAAAAGGCCAAATTCAAGTCACTTTCAGGGCCTTGGAAAACAAGTCGGTTTAGAATTCAAATAAGCCCACCGAAATTGTATCTTTCAACTCAGTTATCAAAACACCTTTTTTCTTCTAGTAACTAGTAGCGGGGACAATATTCCGTACGCTTATCAATAAAGAGGTCATTCAATAGAATGGAGACAGAAGACATCAATCATCATATTCCCATCAAAGAAAAAGAAAAACAAGGTGGGCCTAAAAAAGAAAGAGGTTGCAAAAAGAGAATAAAAATTTGCAACATCATGTGCATGTACAGGTTTTCAAGACCATCAAAACAAGAAACGTTTTTCAAAAATTGTTTTCAAGAAAAGGTTTTCAAAAATGAGTTTTCAAAGAAGGTTTTAGTTTTTCTTAAGGATCGCCTTTCATCAAAATATCCAGATCTGAAATGATAAATGGCCTTCTTTCTTATTCCCTTCACTTGTAGAAAAATATCCATAGTTGTCCCCTTTGAGCCTTATGAATTTTCTTTCGAATCAACCCTGATCAAGGATCACCCTCCACACTGGAGGTAAAAAAGAAGCAGAGTTTGTGGCAAATTGGGAAAAGGATGCCCAAGCATGTCAATAAAGATGATGTGAATAAAAGAAAAAGGGAGTAGAAGAAGGGAAAAGGGGAAACAAAGTGAAGAACAAGAGTAAAGCAGAGAGAATGGGTCTTGAATCTATTCAAAGAGAAGAAAGTCCGAAAGAAAAGGCGGAGTCCAATAAAAGAAAGGAAGTTTGGGAGTTAAGCAAATTGTTCAAATGGAAAACAGACATCAAAAGTTGGTTCCTCCGTGGCATAGTTCAGTTATCCAGTCATGGTAAGATTAGTCAGACAGGCATCCCACCTGAGGTCAATCACGCCGTTCATCAAAACTTCTGAAGAATGAAATCATTAAATCAGAATGAAGATGAGAAATAATTACCTCAAGAGAATTTTAGAAAAGATGATAGTAAGATAGCGAGACCGGCATGACAAACAGCCTTTTGCCCTTCATGCTAACTTGGGCAACCCTTTATTCATTGGTCTACGGGTTAGAAGTAGTAGTGCAGATGGAAGTAGAGATCCCCTCTCTAAGGGTCTAACAAGGTTTGTAACTAGAAAAAGACAAGCAAATACAAAAAGGGTTTGACTAACTGAATTTAATAAATGAAAGAGAATTACAGTAATGTGCCACGGCCAAATGTACCAAAAGAGAATAGAACGGGCATTCAATAAGAAGTACGCCCGAGGGAGTTCAAAGAAGAAAATTTGGTATTGAAGAAGATTATACTGGAACAGTGAGACCTTAGAGGTAAAAGGGCACCAAATTGGGATAATCGGTTTAAAAATTAAAAAAAAACCTTGGCCTAAAAAAGAAAGAGGTCGGAAAAAGAGAAATAAAATATAAGGAGGGGTCCAAGTCGAAAACCCGCAAAGGGCCGCTTGGATCCGTAGGGGGTCATTTGAGTTGAAAACCCGAAAAGGGCGGCTCGAGTGAAGGTTGGAAAAGGAGAAAACTTGAGTTGAAAACCCAAAAAGGGCGGCTCAGAACGGAAAAGAGGATGTGAGAGAAGACAGAATAAAGAAGAAAAGTCAAATGAACAAGTTTAGGATTGGAAACTTGTAGAGAACAATGTTTAAATGGAAAGGTCATCAAAGGAGAAAAAGAACTTCCCGTGCAGAGAAGAAAGTGATCCTTGGATCGAACAACATCAAACACATTTTTGGGCCTTATATCCTTTCTTTGGTACCCCTAACCCAATCCCATATTACGTGCCTAATAAAGTCCATCTTTGATCAGATTCGGATATTGAAGGTGAAGGGATTGTTCCAAAAATAAAAATTGTTTTTGCAAAAGAAAAGTGTTTTTCTCAAAAGGTTTTCGGATAAAATTGGTTTCAAAAAAGTTTTTCAAATATTTTAGATTGCATTTGAAAATAAGAGAAGAAAAAAAAAAGAGAGCTCTAGGGTGAAAACCCGAAAAAGGGCAGTCTAGAGCAAGAATGAGAATTCTTAGAGTCTCCAGCGCAGTTCGAGAGAGCATGACCTCACTTTGAGTATCAACTTAAGGGGATAAAAGTCGACGAAGTCGTCAAAATATTCTAGCCTTATCAAGAGCAATCAAAACTCCAAAACAAACTTCTTCGACAATTGCCTTCCAATCTCTTTGTACCATACTACTTTTCATAATCAGTGTTGATACAAATCATCTAGAGACAAATAACAAATTGAGAATGTTTTGAAAATGTGTTTTGCAAAGATTTGCATTCCATTTGTGAGCTTATGATGAAGGTTAAGTCAAGGGTATCAGACGGGAAAGTTTTCTCGGTGGTGGTCACCAAATCTTTTGAGAAAGTCTCTTTTAGTGGGGCAATATATGGGGCATCTTTAGCAAAGTCATAAAATATTTTCAGGAGAAAAGGGGCAATGTCTCATAGAATCATTTTAAATCAAGTCATATTTTAAGTAGAATTCAACTACATGATCAATACATACTAGAACTTTGACTTCTAAATTAAATTATGTTGCAGGAAATTGGCGAGGAAAAAGGTACCAAGATTGGGGCAAATGAGTCAACTAAAAGGCTTGTCAAGGATACATTTGGTTAAACAAGGGAAGTTAAAATGATTTTACTTTCCTTAATTAATTCAAGATTCAGTCTTTAGGCATTCATACATGCATACATTAGAACATTCCATCCTCATTCATAGCAGGAATTTACAAGACAAGGAGTCAGTTTCATTGCAAGAATAGGAAGATGAATTCAGAGTAATTGGAGAAGAAGTCACATAGAGCAAAAGAATCAGAATTCGGAACAGATACAGTCTAGAGGAAGCACAAGGGTATAGGGCAGGCAAAGAAAGGCAAGTTGGGGCAAGACACGAAGAGAAAAATATGGAATGAGACAAGTAGAGATTTCAATAAGTCACATTTTAGAAAAGGGTTCAGTCAAGAAAATGGATAGAACATATCTAGAACCAAGTACTCCAAGGAAAGTTTCAGCAAATCAGGGTTCATCGTCAAGACAAGTCATCTCAAAAGCTTTCACAATTAGTCAAGTTGATACGGGGCGATCTTTCCTTAGTCGAATTCCAAAGTGATCCAGTGCAGTCAACCAAGAAATTTTCCAATGGTTCAAGTTTATCTTCAAAGTAATCCAGTGCGGTCAATCAAGAAAGTCTTCAGTGGTATTAATTTTATCTTTAAGTGAACCAGTATGATCAGTCAAGGAAGTTTTCAGTGATTTGGGGTTTATCCTCAAAGTTGGATTCAGATGACTCGGTGAAACATCTTCAAAGTTGGATTCAAATGACTCAGTGTAGCATCTTCAATGTTGGATTTAGGTGACTCGGTGTAGCATCTTTAAAGATGAAATCAGATGACTCGGTGTAACATCTTCAAAGTTAGAATCAGATGACTCGGTGTAACATCTTCAAAGTTAGAATCAGATGACTTGGTGAAGAATCTTCAAGCTGGATTCGGTAAATCAAGTCAATGCGGTGCATTTCTTCAAAGATTGGGATTCGGTGAGCTCGGTGCAGCAAATTTTCAAACAGTTCATGGTGATTCAGTGAATCAAGTCAATGCGGTGCATTTCTTCAAAGATTGGGATTCGGTGAGCTCGGTGCAGAAAATTTTCCAACAGTTCATGGTGATTTGGTGAATCAAGTTAATGCGGTGCATTCATTCAAAGATTGGATTTGGTGAGCTCGGTGCAGCAAATTTTCAAACAGTTAAGGATGATTCGGTAAATCAAGTAAGGCGGTGCCTTATTTCCTTAAAGATTGGGATTCGGTGAGCTCGGTGCAGCACATTTTCAAACAGTCCAGGATGATTCAGTGAATCATGTTGATGCGGTGCAGTATTTCTTCAAGATTGGACTCGGTGAGCTAAGTGCAGCACATTTTCAGGCAGTTCAGGATGATTCGGTGAATCAAGTTGAGGCCGTACCTTATTTCTTCGAGATTGGATTCAGTGAGCTCGGTGCAGCACATTTTCAAACAGTTCAAAGTTTGATTCAGTGAATTAAGTTAATGCGGTGCAATATTTCTTCAAAATTTGACTCGGTGAATCAAATATTTTTCTTCAGTATTGATTCGGTGAATCAGATTAATAAGGTCTTTGCAACTTTCAATAAAACGGGTGTCCACATCTTTGCGCACTTCCTAACTATCAAAAAGTATACAAACTACTCTTTTGTACACTTCCCGATAGTTAAAAAGCACAGAAAGAGGGGCAGCTGTAGACACCCATTTTTGTCCTATATCCTTAAAATTAAATCAATTTAGTTTTTGGCATTAGGATCTCCCAGGGGCATTTTGGTCATTTGCACATTCAAGGGCATTTTAGTCAATTAATAGCCCATTTTAACTTCTTGGTAGGTTAGTCCTTTTGTTAAACCATTTGTCAATTAGCATTTAGTTTTATTAGATTGCATTACTAATTAGTCATTAGCATTCATATTAGCAATTAGGCATTAGCAGTTTAACCATTTACCTTATATGAAATCATGTTAGTAATATAATTTGATTCATATTAGTTTATTAGGACAAATCCTTCATTACATGAATAAAGTTTACATCTGAATAGAAATTGCGTTAGAGTCATTTTGGTTAATTTGTTTTTGTTAAGATAATCCATACTGCAAATCAGTAATCACATGTTGCCTTCGCAAAATACAATAAAGAAAATTGATAGTTGAAAAATCACAAAAAAATAGTTTTATTTTTCATTTATTTGCTTACATCACATTTTACAAAATACAAAGAATATTTTCATTTACAGTTGCATCCTTAAGTTAAAAAAGATTGCAAAGTCCACGCTCATTGCGTGTCTTCCTTTCCTAATCCTTTCTCCTCTCTTACCCAACTGGTTCCTCCTTAAGGATTGATTCTTATTTTCCTCGAGAAGCTCACATGTTGCATGTAGCTTTGAATTCAATCACCAGGAGTTCGTTCCAACTTAAAGAGACCCCTTTCTTCCCCAACGCCAACTGCATCTCAAGGAGCGCAAAACAGGAACCATTGCAGACATGAGACATGGCAGCAGAAACAGCAAGGACAACTTCATAACAAGGAAAGTTTGTAAACTTGATCATAGACACACATGCAGCAAATTTAAATCAGCTTTCCAGGAGGCATCATTCAAGTTCAGTGCATTCGTTCCACTATAAGGCCAAAAAAAAAAAGAACATGCATTGAAGACAAAGATGAGACAATTTCCTTCTCAAATGGTATCAATTTAGCAAAGATCCAACAAAGCACTTTCAAATACAATTCAAATCAACAAGGTTTCAAGAATTTAGCACATAAATCAAAGCAAGAGGTGGAACACACAGCGATTGAAAGTCATTACAATAGTGCATGCACACTTCAAAAAAGGGAAGCTACAGTTTAGCAAGCAAAAGCAGCATCATGGAATCAAGTGCAAAAGTTCGGAAAGAGAGTGCTAGGTGACTGATAAACAAACCATGGCCAATTCACAAGAGGCAGAAACAATAAATGTGTCAAATAACTAAGACGAATCAGTTGCAAAAAAAAAAACAGTGGCATTGTGCATTCAGAATTTGTTCATGATATTGAGCAGCAAAGAAACCCATTTCCAGGCAGGAATTTAGACAGAACAATTCAGAGAAGAAAATAAGCAAGACATATAAATTTCAACAGGCTTCAACTGCAAATACTTCATTTCAAGGAAAAAACAAAATCTCAGAGAGCCAATTCAGGCATATAAAAGCAATGTATATATAGAATTTATCAGCATAATAAGCACCAAATTGGTCACAAGCAACAACAGAACAGAGATTCATCCAATTGCCAATATCAAAGTGCACTCCAGCAGCATTTATGCATTGTTGATCTCATAATAACATGTCACAGCACATCATTTTCAAGTTAAGGTAGAGCATGAACAAAGAGAGCATTTTCAGAGCATATTTTCCAGGAAAATCAAAAACAATATGAAAAGTAAAAAAAAAAAAAAAGAGAATTATACCAAGGTGGCAGCTCGTGTTTGGTTCCTTGCAAGTCAGAAAAGTGCCAGCTTAGCAGCAAAGACTACCTGAAAAAAGAGACACACGTGAGAAGCAATCACAACTCACTAAAGGACAAGGGCAGGGTATAATCACTCACTCATTTACACACCGCAAGCACAATTCACAAACTGACAAGAGCAGAGGATTAAAATGTAAGTGGCGATATCAGTTAGAAAGGGAATTAGTTGCACAAATGGACAAAACAGTGGAAAAGGAGAGGAAATTTCATCGCCTGCCGACTTACATTGCACGCACACTCACATGCTATAAAAGGGCACCTGCAGAAACAATTTTAAAAAAGGGGGGGGGGGGGGAGGGCGAGCAAGTAAGGAAAAAAAAATAGGGAAGGGTCTGGAGAGAAAAAAGAGAGGAGAGGAGGCGGTTTTCAGGAGAGGCTTAGGGTCTTGAGAGAAAAGGGGGAATAGTTTGAGAAAACAGAGTAGAAAAAGCAGAGGTTTTTTTTAGTTCCTAAGAGGAGGAGCTAGGGTTCTTTTAAAGAAAAAGGAGAGACATATGGTTTTTAGTATTTGATAGAAAACGAAAAAGAGGAACCAAATTAAAAAAAAAAGGGATACCTTTTCTGAGATTCTTTTAATCTCGAGTCAACTGAGGGCTTTAGGCAGTGGATCCGAGTCCTTTTCCCTCTCAGTCGGTGCTTTCCAGAGGAGTGTAGTGCGTTGTGTGGCTCCATTGTTTGAGAGGGCTTTGGTCCTTGACCTTTTAGTTTCGGGTAGTGCTAGTTTCGTCGAGTTTAGTGGATTTAGGTGGTTGAAAGTTTGGGTTTCGGGTCCTTGAGGAGAAATGAGGTACCTTTAGGCGATTTGGAGCTCGACGGAGTAGCAGCAGCAATAGGGTCCCGGCGGCGCTGAGCTAGGGTTTGAGAGAGAGGTGAAGACTGAGCAGTAAGGGAGAGGCAGTGGCGAAGGACCAAGGGGCGCCGACGCTGGTTAAGGGAAGGTTAGGGTTTCGATTTGAAGGAGAAGGAGGAGGAGAGAAAAAAAGGAGAGAGAGGCACGATCTGAAGAGGAAGGAGAGCTGGAGGCGGTACCTTTTATGCTAATCCATATGACCCGACCCGAACCGGTACAAACCCATTCCCATAACCCGACCCGGTATGGAGACCCAAGAGCTAGCCCAGACCCGATTCACCCTTAGCCCGCCAGGCCCATTTGCAGTTTGGTAAATTCTGACTTGGGCTTTTTAATTCTTTTATGTGTTTGGGCTTTGCTAGTTTAGTTTTTATATAAGTTTAATTCAAGGTCTAGTTTCATAAGTTGTAGGAATTTAGTTTAGCTCTTAATAACTTGGTAAAATCGAATTTAGGTTTTAGAATATTAAGTTTTAATTTAAGGATGTAATCAATTCAACCTCATTAGAAATATTGACTAGTTTATTAGTCTTCATAATTAATTAGAAATAAGTTAGATTTAGTCACTTAAATTTCATTTGCATTCGCATTCATATTTACTTTCACTAATTGTTGCAAAAAATGTAAATTGTCACGTGGTTTTAAATTAAACGGATCCCATGATGGGAAAGGCGGACGGCTCATTCATGCGTGTCTGAGTTTGCTCGCCTTCTCCCGGAGGCTTGGAAATTTCCGGAGGTCGTTTACCATTTATTGGGAGGCGGCCAAAGGTGTTCCTCGTATAATTGATGGGTAAATAATTTTTAACTGGAAAGCATGCATCATGTGCATTCATACGTCTAGGGTTGGGATTTATTAATTTTCAATTAATTGTCAGAGAAAAAAATCCAAAATGAAAAATTTAAAAGGAATTAATAAAGTTATTTGGTTTTCCTTCAAATCTTCAAAGACAAAACAAAAGAGTAAGGTCAAGATTTAAGAAGTAACTTGGTACTCAACTTAATTCGGTGTAATTAAGTAATTAGTAATTAAGTTAAGTAATTTGGTAATCTAATTAATTCGGTATAATTAAGTAAATTGGTAATTTGGTAAACAACTTAATTCGGTTTAATTAAGTAATTCGGTGTAATTAAGTAAATTAGTAATTTGGTAAACAACTTATTTCGGTGTAATTAAGTAAATTGGTAATTTGGTAAACAACTTAATTCGGTGTAATTAAGTAAATTGGTAATTTGGTAAAAAACTTAATTTGGTGTAATTAAGCAAATTATTAATTTGGTAAACAACTAAATTCGGTGTAATTAAGCAAATTGGTAATTAAGCTAAGTAATTTGGTAATTAAATTAGGTAATTAACTTAATTCGGTGTAATTAAGTAAATCAGTAGTCAACTTAATTCGGTGTAATTAAGTAAATCAGTAATTGGCTTAATTTGGTGTAATTAAGTAAATAAATGGCTTAATCTAGGAGTCAGTTAAGAATCAAGGAAAAATAATCAGTAAATAAACGAGCTTAATGGCATGAAATTATTAAAAATAAAAACAACCAAAAATAGAAACTCACAGTTAAGTCTAGACTAGTCAGTGCCGTCTTTTGACGGGCGTCGTGGGGGTGCTAATCCTTCCCCACGCGTACCCGACTCCCGAACCTTTAGGACTCTGGTTAATAGACCGTTTATTAGGTTTAGTGTTACCTTCACCAAGCTTAGGATAACATCAGGCTTAATAATCTGATAGGTGGCTAATCACACCTAGGTTAAAAAAGATTAGTGGCGACTCCCATAGGATTTCAATAGTTTTCTTCCCTTAGTTTTTAGTTCTTTAAGTCGTTAAACGGTAAAGGGTCTGGACCCCCCCGGACCCGGACGTTGCGACAAAGATCTTAACTACTAAACAAGGTAAACAAAGTTCTTAAGTCGTTAAACGGTAAACGGTAAAGTTCTTAAGTTCTTTTTAATTAATGCCCTAAGCAAGGTAGACAAAGTCCTATTAACTACTTCCGTTTGACCATCGGTTTGAGGATGACAAGTAGTAGAAAATAACAACTTAGTACCTAACTTAGCCCATAAAGTTCTCCAAAAGTGACTTAAGAACTTAGCATCTCTATCACTTACAATCGTCCTAGGCATTCCATGTAGTCTAACAATTTCTTTAAAGAACAAATTAGCTACACTAATGGCATCATTTGTTTTAGTACATGCAATGAAGTGAGCCATCTTAGAAAACCTATTAAATGTACCCATAAAATGTTGTTGATAGGTATCTCCATCTTTCATGCAAATTTGATGGTACCCACTCAATAATAACTCATGCATAAAATAAGGTGGAATACACAATCTAAATTCTTTAAGCAAAAATCCAGCAAGCTTATAATACTTTCCAAAACCAGAATTTTCACATGCTTTAAAGATATCACCAAAGTAAGCATCACTAGCATACAATTCGTTAAAAAACTCAAATCCAAGAAACTTAGAATCAAGCATGGAAAGTAACACATACCTCCTTGATAAAGCATTGGCTACAACATTCTCCTTATAATTTGGCAAGGTAAGGATAGGTAACTCACCATTCATGTCAACCTTCTTGTAGTGCACTTTAGGCCACAAGTAATGTTGCCAACTCATTACAATCTTGGCATGAATTGGATAGTTTAATGCAGCCCCATTCAACTTCTCACAATAGTAAGCTATGGGCTTCTCTCCTTGCATCAAAACAACTCCAATTCCTACAAAATCACTCAAAAGAGACACAATATTGCTTGGAATATCTCCAGCCAAGTTGTTAGTTTTCACAAGTGTATTTTCAAATAAAAGCAAGATCATACAAGAATTCTCATGCAAAGCACTCTTAATCTGACTCTTAGTAGCTAACATACACTCTTTAACAACTTCCTTATAAATCTCTATCTTTTCACCTAAAACAATCCTATTTTCAATGCTATGATCAACCAAAACAGATTTTGTTTTATCACAAACAACACTTAAAGCAGATTTAGTTTCATTGCAAAGAACACTCAAATTAGGTTTAGTATCATTGCAAAAAACACTCAAATTAGGTTTAGTATCAACGCAAACAACATCTAAAACACTCTTTGCAACTAAGGCTGATTTATCATCAAAACAAGCATCAATTTTAGGTTCGGATTTACTATTTTCTTTAGCCCTAAATTCAGCATCCAATTTAGCAAAATCATCTCTCAATTTAATTTGATCTTTTAAAGCTTCTTGAAGTTATAAAGGAATTAAAGTAAGAGGCTTCTTACCACACATGAAAGAATACTTGTTTCCCAAGCAAAACATGACAAGCTCGCCTTGGTAGCACATCACACAAGACATCCTCTTTGTACCTGCTCAAAGAAAGAGTAAACAAAACTTGTTTGTCAACCCTAATCTCATCTCTATCATTGAAACAACCTAAGCTATAAGGTTTAGGATGTTTAGAAGTAGGTAGTTGTAACTCTTTCACCAAATAATCACTAACTATGTTTTTACAACTCTCTCCATCTATAATCACACTACTAGGCTTCCCATTCGCATACATCCTAGTGTGAAACAAATTCTTCCTTTGAACATCCCCTTTCACATAGGCACTCAAAGTTCTACTAGCTACCAAACTAAGTGAAGCTAACTCATCACCATCATCAATTGCAGCCCCATCATCGTGCCTTTCATCATTACCAACCCCATTAGAATCTAGGCTAAAATTACCCTCTTTTAGTCTTTGCATTTTATCAATCATGGTATCCATTCTTTGTATCATAGTTTGCAACATGGCAACCAAGTCGTTGGCTTGATTTTGTTCTCCTTCCATAGTACCTACAAAAAGAACAAAAATTACTAGTAAAAATCCTCACAAGTGTGTGTGTGATTATACCTTAGACTTGTGCTCCCGTGTTTGGCGGTCCACTACTCTCTTGAAGATCTCACAAGATTATACCTTTTTACTAGCTTTCAATAGGCCTAATAAGAGCAACTCCTAGAGACCCCTTTCTTCTCGTGACCTACTTGAGGAACAAACAATTGGAAGCAAAATTCTTTGTGAATCAAAGGAAAGTGATCAAAAACCAAAACCAAACTTCACAATTTTCTGGTGTAACCCGCGCCTGGGCAAGGGTGACCCGCGCCTGGGCAAGGTTGCGGAATAGCTTTGCCAAAACCTCCTGGTGTAGCCCGCGCCTGGGTAATCCTTCAATGCCCTAGTACCACTTAAATCCTATTTTATACCACTTAACTCCAATAGGGCCTGAAATTCTTCAAATTAAAACACAATTCACAGCAAAAGCAACCCAAGAATCTTAATTACACAATCAATTAGGAGTAATTGCAACAAATTGAATCAATTGCACAATGAAAACCCTAATTCCCAAAATTCCCAAACTAAAACCCTAGTTAATGTCGAAAATCGATATCATCACAGATTTTTTTGATTTTTTTTAGTATTTTTCCCAGAAAGATCACACTAAGAGAAGTCCAAATCTCAAATTTCAAAGCTTTCCGACTTCAAACGTATCCAGAACAAAAATCACAAGTTTCTGGCCGAAATGTTTCTTATTTTTTTTTTTTTGATATTTTTCGATATAACTACTAGTTATATGGGACTGAAATCAGAAATTTCAAAGCCAAAAGATGTAAGATGAATCGGCTATGAATTTTCAAAGTTGCTGATATTTTTGAATTTTCAAGAAGGTGGTGCGATATGAGTGTGGGTGAATTTTGATGGATGAAAACTTGATGAATGATGAATAGAAAGATAGATTTACCGATTGAAGATGATAAACCTATGCTCTGATTACCAATTGATACGAATCTAGTGCCAAATCGGATCAAATCCACCTTTGAGACCAGCCAAAGATCAACCTGAATCACCAAATCTTCTAGACTTGTATGTCGACAATCTTCACTAAGTAAATCCTCCTTCGTTCGTCGGCCTTGGACCCTCAATTAGACCTGCAATTGAACAGCTAAGCTCACAAGATTCACAAACAATTAAGCAATAACAACCTAATTGTTTGCTAGGACTCTACAAGATTGAAGAACCATAAGTTTGCTCAAACTAGAACAATGAAGCTAAGATAATCAATTTGGGAAAATAATCCTCAACTTTATTAATCAAATCAACTTTTTATGTTTTCAAGAGATAAAAGAGCCCTTACATAGGGGAAGGGTTGGCGCATAACATACCCAACTCCTAATCCTATAAGGGCGGCATACATAGATGAATCTAG
>AWWV01014818.1:0-60840 GCA_001974805.1 Corchorus capsularis | reverse complement strand
GGCCGGGCATGTGGCCGGTCAAGTGCTTTGCCATGTGCGATTGGTCCATGGCTTGGCCGGTCATATGCGATCTCCACTCCTCCATGCTCCTCCAAGCTTCCTTTCAAACCGAGATCAACCATGACATCTTCCAAAGACTCCGAGACAACTCCATGTAAATCCGAAGCATGATCTCCTTTGGCTCCATTGTGCTTTTCTAAGCCATGATAAGCCTTTGGCGCATCATGGCTACAACATTCTCCTTACCTTGTTTGTATCGCACAACATAAGGAAAACTCTCTATGAACTCACTCTACTTACCATGTCTCTTGTTCAACTTTTGTTGGCCTCTTATATACTTCAAGCTCTCATGATCCGTATGAATCACAAATTCCTTAGTCCATAGGTAGTGTTGCCAAGTTTGCAACGCCCTCACAAGAGCATACAACTCTTTGTCATAGGTTGGATAGTTCAATGCAGCCCCATTCAATTTTTCACTAAAGTATGCGACGAGCTTCCCACCTTGCATCAAAACAGCTCCAATTCCAACCCCTTGATGATCTCACAAGATTATGCCTTTTACTAGCTTTCAATAGGCCTAATAAGAGCAACTCCTAGAGACCCCTTTCTTCTCGTGACCTACTTGAGGAACAAACAATTAGCAGCAAAATTCTTTGTGAATCAAAGGAAAGTGATCAAAAACCAAAACCAATCTTCAAAAATTTCTGGTGTAACCCGTGCCTGGGCAAGGGTGACCCGCGCCTGGGCAAGGTTGCGGAAAAGCCTTGCCAAACCTCCTGGTGTAACCCACGCCTGGGCAAGGGTAACCCGCACCTTGGTAAGCCTTCAAAGCCCTAGTACCACTTAAATCCTATTTTGTTCCACTTAAATCCAATAGGGCCTGAAATTCTTCAAATTAAATCACAATTCACAGCAAAACCAGCCCAAGAATCTCAATTACACAATTAATTAGGGCTAATTGCAACAAATTGAATCAATTGCACAATGAAAACCTTAATTCCCAAAATTCCCAAACTAAAACCCTAGTTAATGTCGAAAATCGATAACAACACAGATTTTTTTTTATTTTTTTCAATATTTTACCCAGAAAGATCACAGTAAAAGAATTCTAGATCTCAAATTTCAAAGCTTTCCGAGCTCAAACGAATCCGGGACAAAAATCATAAGTTTCTGGTCGATTTTTTTTTTATTTTTTTATATTTTTCGGTATAACTACTAGTTATATGGGACTCAAATCTGAAATTTCAAAGCAAATAAATGGAAGATGTATCCGCTATGATTTTTCCAAGTTTCTGAATTTTTTAATTTTCAAGGTAGGGTGGTGCGATGAGCGTATGGATGAATTTGATGGATGAAAACTTGATGAATGATGAATATAAGGATAGATTTACTGATTGAAGAGGACAACCTATGCTCTGATTACCAATTGATACGAATCTAGTTGCAATCGGTTCAAATCCACCTTTGAGACCCGCCAAAGATCAACTTATATCACCAAACTTCTAGACTTGTAAGTCAACAATCTTCACTAGATAAATCCTCCTTCGTTCGTCGGCCTTAGACCCTCAATTAGACCTGCACTTGAAAACCTAAGATCACAAGATTCAGAAACAATTAAGCAATCACAACCTAATTGTTTGCTATGACTCTACAAGATTGAAGAACCATAAGTTTGCTCAAACTAGAACAATGAAGCTAAGATAATCAATTTGGGAAAATAATCCTCAACTTTATTAATCAAATCAACTTTTTATGTTTTCAAGAGATAAAAGAGCCCTTACATAGGGGAAGCATTGGCGCATAACATACCCAACTCCTAATCCTATAAGGGCGGCATACATAGATTAATCTAGAAACTATCCTAAAATACAACCAATAGGAAAAATATATAAGGATTGGACTTTAATTAAAGAAGGCCCAACCCTAATCAAGGTCCAAACTAAATAATTAACTAAACTAAGATAGATTAAAGGCCCAATTGGCCAAATTACACAATAATAAAGCCTAAGGACCATCGATGGAAATCATGGTGCACACCATGGAATCGCATGGAATATTCCTTGGTGTGTGATCTTCAAATCGGTCCAATGAATCTTCAATGGTCTTCAATTCTTCAAGATGAGATCTTACAAAGCCCACTAAAGCATCCTTAAACCTTTTAGCACGTGCCCTTGTCATTGGTCTGGATGGCATGGCTAAAGGATCATGTGGCCGGTTGAGCTTAGGCAAGGCCGGGTCATGTGGCCGGGCATGCGATGGTAATGGCCGGGCATGTGGCCGGTTAAGTGCTTGGCCATGTGCGATTGGACCATGGCTTGGCTGGTCATATGCGATCTCCTTTCCTCCATGTTCCTCCAAGCTTCCTTTCAAACCGGCATCAACCATGACATCTTCCAAAGACTCCGAGACAACTCCATGTAAATCCGAAGCATGATTTCCTTTAGCTCCATTGTGCTCTTCTAAGCCATGATAAGCCCTTGGCGCATCAATGGTGCACACCATGGAATCGCATGGAATATTCCTTGGTGTGTGGTTTTCAAATCGGCCCAATGGATCTTCAATGGTCTTCAATTCTTCAAGATGTTATCTTAGAAAGCCCACTAAAGCATCCTTAAACCTTTTAGCCCGTGCCCTAGTCATTGGCCCGGATGGCATGGCTAAAGGATCATGTGGTCGGTTGTGCTTTGATAAGGCCGGGCCAAGCGATGGTGATGGCCGGGCATGTGGCCGGTCAAGTGCTTTGCCATGTGCGATTGGTCCATGGCTTGGCCGGTCATATGCGATCTCCACTCCTCCATGCTCCTCCAAGCTTCCTTTCAAACCGAGATCAACCATGACATCTTCCAAAGACTCCGAGACAACTCCATGTAAATCCGAAGCATGATCTCCTTTGGCTCCATTGTGCTTTTCTAAGCCATGATAAGCCTTTGGCGCATCATGGCTACAACATTCTCCTTACCTTGTTTGTATCGCACAACATAAGGAAAACTCTCTATGAACTCACTCTACTTACCATGTCTCTTGTTCAACTTTTGTTGGCCTCTTATATACTTCAAGCTCTCATGATCCGTATGAATCACAAATTCCTTAGTCCATAGGTAGTGTTGCCAAGTTTGCAACGCCCTCACAAGAGCATACAACTCTTTGTCATAGGTTGGATAGTTCAATGCAGCCCCATTCAATTTCTCACTAAAGTATGCGACGAGCTTCCCACCTTGCATCAAAACAGCTCCAATTCCAACCCCTTGATGATCTCACAAGATTATGCCTTTTACTAGCTTTCAATAGGCCTAATAAGAGCAACTCCTAGAGACCCCTTTCTTCTCGTGACCTACTTGAGGAACAAACAATTAGCAGCAAAATTGTTTGTGAATCAAAGGAAAGTGATCTAAAACCAAAACCAATCTTCAAAAATTTCTGGTGTAACCCACGCCTGGGCAAGGGTGACCCGCGCCTGGGCAAGGTTGCGGAAAAGCCTTGCCAAACCTCCTGGTGTAGCCCACGCCTGGGCAAGGGTAACCCGCGCCTGGGTAAGCCTTCAAAGCCCTAGTACCACTTAAATCCTATTTTGTACCACTTAAATCCAATAGGGCCTGAAATTCTTCAAATTAAATCACAATTCACAGCAAAAGCAACCCAAGAATCTCAATTACACAATTAATTAGGGCTAATTGCAACAAATTGAATCAATTGCACAATGAAAACCTTAATTCCCAAAATTCCCAAACTAAAACCCTAGTTAATGTCGAAAATCGATAACAACACAGATTTTTTTTATTTTTTTGAATATTTTTCCCAGAAAGATCACAGTAAAAGAAGTCTAGATCTCAAATTTCAAAGCTTTCCGAGCTCAAAAGAATCCGGGACAAAAATCATAAGTTTCTGGTCGATTTTTTTTTTATATATATTTTTCGGTATAACTACTAGTTATACGGGACTCAAATCTGAAATTTCAAAGCAAATAAATGTAAGATGAATCCGCTATGATTTTTCCAAGTTTCTGAATTTTTTAATTTTCAAGGTAGGGTGGTGCGATGAGTGTATGGTTGAATTTGATGGATGAAAACTTGATGAATGATGAATATAAGGATAGATTTACTGATTGAAGAGGACAACCTATGCTCTGATTACCAATTGATACGAATCTAGTTGCAATCGGTTCAAATCCACCTTTGAGACCCGCCAAAGATCAACTTATATCACCAAACTTCTAGACTTGTAAGTCGACAATCTTCACTAGATAAATCCTCCTTCGTTCGTCGGCCTTAGACCCTCAATTAGACCTGCACTTGAACACTTAAGATCACAAGATTCACAAACAATTAAGCAATCACAACCTAATTGCTTGCTAGGACTCTACAAGATTGAAAAACCCTAAGTTTGCTCAAACTAGAACAATGAAGCTAGGATAATCAATTTGGGAAAATAATCCTCAACTTTATTAATCAACTCAACTTATGTTTATAAGAGGGGGATGGTCCCTTTATATAGTAGTAGGGGACGCACCTCTCTCCCAATCCTAAAGCCATAAGGACGGCTTACATAGACTATTCTAGAAACTATCCTAAAATACAACCAATAGGAAAATAGATGAGGATTGGACTTTAATTAAACAAGGTCCAACCCTAATCAAGGTCCAAACTAAATAATTAACTAAACTAAGATAGAATAAAGGCTCAATTGGCCGAATTACACAATGATAAGCCCTAATGCTCAACGATTTCAAGTAAAGTGCATAGCTTGGAATCTTTGGGAATATTCCTTGGCTTGATGTCTTCAATGCTCTCCAATTGATCTTCAATGGACTTTAAACCTCCAAGATGAGTTCTAACAAAGCCCAATAAAGCTTCCTTGAACCTTTTAGCTCGACCCCTAGTCATTGGACCTTGCGAAATGGCTAAAGGGTCCATTGGCCGGTTGTGCGCGGATGCCCCATGCGATGGCCGGTTGTGGCCGGCTGCCCCATGCGATGGCCCATGCGATGGCCGGTGAAGTGGCCGTTGTTGCGCAGCTTCTCCAAGCAATGGCCGGTCATGTGCGTTCCCTTCAACTCCATGCTCCTCCAAGCTTGCTTTCAACCCGGGATCAACCATAGTAGCTTCTTGAACATCCATGACATCTCCAAGTTTATCCGAGACATGATCTCCATTAGCTCCATTGTGCTCTTCTAAACCATGATAAGCCCTTGGCGCATCAACAACCTCTCGAGGTTTCGCTCCGAGATTGATTGGTTTTCACGAATATCCCTGGAGGACCGGGCTAGGTTCGTGAAAGTCAATTCAAGTAAATTCCTTTTTATTAATCAACTAATAAATCGGGTTTTGCATTCATCATTTCATACATGCATTAGGTAATATTTACGTCAAAATTTGAAGGAAAATAAAAAAGACAAGAAAAGAAAAAATGAAAAAAAATGGAAAAATCAGAAAATTAAAAGATGTAATAAAAAGTGTTTTCCAAAAATGGTTTTAATTATGTTCTCTTATTCAGTTTTCAAAAAAATTAAAAAAAATGGTAATTTAAGAGTTTTTTTTAAGGTAAGCATTTTCAAAAATTGATTAATAAAAAGCAAAATCTTGGAATTAAAGTTTCGATGTTGGATTAAGATTAGTTTGGAAATCGATCAGTAAATCCTTTCAGATTAATTTTAATTTGAAAAGTCAAGTCTTTGGTTTAAAGATTTGACTATTATGTTAAAATTAATTCAAAAGAAGATTATCGAATCTTTTCGAGTTAATCTTAATTCGAAAATTGAAACTTTAATTTAAGGGTGAGTTTTCTAATAATAAGATTTTTGGCAGATCAATAAAATCAGTTAGTTTTTCTTGAAAAATTAAAAATGACAAAAAATGAGTTTTGACACAGCATTTTTAAAATTCCTTCCCGATGTGGGAGACTCAACAAGGGAACAAACAGTGAAAGAGAGTTAAAAGAGGAATCAATTGACAGTCGTTCGATTGTATTCTTCAAAACTCTCGACATTTAAACTTGTTTTGAAAAACGATTTCTATTAATAATCAGGATTAGGGTAAAAGCAACCATTTTTTATTTAGACCCACTAGATCTTAGTTTAGATTAGAGGTACCGTCATTTGACGGGCATTTTGGGGTGCTGATCCTTCCCCAAATGTAACAGACTCCCGAACCTAGATTTAGGTTGGAAGACCGGACTTTAAGTTTAGTGGGTTCAATGCCGAGCTTTCAATTTAACTAGACTTAGGAGGTCATTAGGTGACTAATCACACCTTAGAAAAAAGATTAGTGGCGACTTTCAGTCAATAAAACTTGTTTGGCTAATTACCCTTTCTCAATAACTTTTATTTTGCTGTATGAAATAATTAAATTTTTAATTAAAATTTTGATTTGCTTTTTAAAAAAATAATTATTTTAAATTTTAGTTTCGAAGTTGATGTGTCAACTTTCTATTGGATCACACGTTTTACACCATGCATATACTACTCGTGCTAACGGTAGCTGACAGTTGTCCTCATTTGGCATGTTTATGAAAGGTTTGGTCCTGATTTCGAGCTTTTCAAAAGATTTGGTCCTGTGCTGGGCAAAATATGAAATATGGGTCCTGATTTTGGCAATTGGCCAGATGATAGTTTAAAAGGACAGTTAGGGGACATGGCCCTTGTTGGCCCCTCATAAATACACATATGATTTAATGCTATTCCACCCAAACACGCCGTAACGATATTCCAATCAATAATTTTCCATTTATAAACGTATAAACACAATTAGGGGTAGCAAAATGAACCCGATCCAAGAAAAAGCTGTCCGAAAAATCTGAACCCAATTGATTGAAAAAGTCAAATTATCTGAATCCGCCCGAACTTGAACCCAAAAAAATCCGAACCCGATCTGAACCCAATTGACTAAAAAAGTCAAATACCTGAATCCGCCTGAAGCCGAACCCAAAAAAACCCAAATCTGAAAAGCTCAAACCCGAAAAAATCAGAACCCGAAAAATCTGAAACCCGAAAAAACCCGAACACAAACTTGAAAACACCTAAATTCAATATTAATATTTGAAAATAAATAATAATTTCTGAAAATTTCATCTATGGTGTATAGTTTTTTATATGAATATGTTTTAAAAGGTAAACTAATAAATTACATATAAAATTTGAAAATGTTTATGATATTATTCATCCGGGGAAAAAATGGGTAAATGATCTGACCAAAAGCCAATTTGGGTCCGAACCCGAATTAATCTGACCCAAAAGTGACCCGAACCCGAATCAACTTGACCCAAATTTAACCTGAACCCGAATCAACCTTACCCAAATATAACCCGAACCTGACTTAAATCCGAACCCGAAAACGACCTGAACCCGATGACCCGAACCCGAATGCAACCTAACCCACCCGATTGCCACCTCTAAACACAACTAATAGTTGGATTTGTGGCCAAAAAAAACAAAAAAAACACAACCAATGCTCCCGATCCACTATGATTACAAAATACCGCCCCTCTATTTTGTTCCACACAATGTTCCCTTCTATTGTGTGCATCATACGTTAGGCCACCACATATTATCATTTTATTGGTTCTAATACACCGTTTATATATCTTAATTTTTCCAACCCTTAAAATAAGATTTTAATTTTAATTTGGGCTAAACTTAGGGAATTAGTTATATATTTTATTTCTAAAACCCTATAAGAATATTATTAATTATGGAATATACCCTTAAAATAAAAATAAAATTTTAATTTGGGCCTAAACTTAGGGAAATTAGTTCTGTATTTTATTTTTAAAACCCTATAATAATAAATTATTAATTTTGAAATTTACCCTTAAAGTAAAAATAAAATTTTAATTTGGAGCTAAATTTAGTGAAATTAGTTTTATATTTTATTTCTAAAACTCTATAATAAAAATCTTTAATTTCATAATTTATTCTTAAAAATTAAATTTCTTTTATTTCAGGGGGAGACATTGGAGGGGCAATCTGATGAAGAAAAAACTGAGTTTCCAGTAACCATTATCTCACTCCATATTCATACCACAACAAAATCAGCTTTTTAGGTTTTACAACATATTCTCTTGTGCTGCCTGCTCCGAGTTTCTTCCTTTTGCAAACTCAAATTCCTTTGCAGGATTAGTTCTTCTCAAGACATAATATAGCATAACAATGTAAAGGCTATATAATAGCCATTTCTGTAGCCTCCTGATTCAAAGTTGTAAGAGACCCATGCTTTTGCAATTTTGCTTGAAATAATTTCTTTCATTTTGGTTAATCCTTTATTATTCTTAATAAAAAAAAAGAAAGTTCATCAATATGCTGCATGATTTACAAGATTTTATTGTATTTCAATAAAAAGCCAACTTTGAAATAATGGAACAGGCACAAGATTGTCAATGGAAGGAGGCAAGTTGAAGACGACGACAACAAGAAAAAAAGCTAATTTATGTTCTATTCTAAACCAGTTTTCTGAATTTCCACCCATAGTACTTAGAAGTAACGTACAACGACTCCACATAAAAGGGAAGCAACGAGAAAATAAAAAACTCCCAAGTCGATTGAAGAAGGGGTTTAGAAAGCATCAAAATTATTGCATCTTCATGATCAAGAGAACAAACTTTTGCATTGCTGAAGGGCTGATCATCTAGGCCATGAAATTCTGAACTTTCTGGAGCCTGGGGTAACTGGTTTTCTTCAGAAGTACTTTCACGATTGCCCCCATTATCCTTTGGTTGGTCATCACCATCCTTTTCTTTATCATTTTCTTTGCTAGGGCTCCCACCAGTGCCATCTTTTGGGATGCTCCGAACCAAATCCGGCTGAGCTTCTACTCCAACTCGTCTCAAGTGCAGCTGCCGTGATTTAAATACCAGTTAAAAATGACCATTTTCTTGACATATTGACAGTACTATAGTTATGAAATAAGTCCTGTGTGCATATGGCCATGTTAAATACCTGAAGATGTAGGTTAACTTCATCTGGGCGGGAAAGAAATGGGAAATCACCTCCTGTTTTCAGATAAGCTCGCCTTGCACCTGGATACCTCTCACTCAGCTGATCTTTGAGTTGTTGAGGAATTGCAGAGTAGTCGTTCGTCTTCAGGCAAACCATGTCAACAATAGAGCTATCAGGCAAAGCTTATCATTCCCCTTCAAATATCAAAAACTGAAGGGAAAAACTTTCTAATATGAATACAAATGTTGCAAGGAAATCATCTTGTGATTTAAAACATTTATACAGCAATGCAGCTAGGAATTTTGGCATGTTAACATGCAAATTAACTCAAAATATCTAAAATTTGGTGGAATCAACAAAATAGTTTCAAAATATCACAGTTATAGAAGTAGTGATACATTTAATAATGTTTTTAAGGAAAAGATTGATAGTGTATGAAAAATATGGAAACCGTCTTTCCTATTTCTCCTCATCAAACTTAGCAACGAAATTTTGTTTCCAGTAAACGCATGAATACTCAAAACATGTACATGTGGTGAGCCCACGCACGACAAGAAAGTTGCAGACAACTTACGTCCATTATAGTAATAAATGAATCTGATAGCAGAAGAGGTCCAACCGAAGCACTATCAACTGTCAAAGTCAACCTGGATGCCAAGTCTTCTCTTGAGAGTGTTTCAACCTAAAATGATTGTCACATATGTCATCAGATAAAGAAAGCAATCTCTATTTGACAGCAAATTATTTTGCAATTAAAGCAACAAAATACAGAATGCAGATGGAGAGAGAGAATGAGAACAATCTTATGTTAACAAACTGTATAGAGTTTCACCCAACATAAAGCTGATGCACAAAATGGATCCACAATTTCTTTTTTGGCCAGAAAATGGATCCACATTTTCTAGAACTAAGTTAAAAACCTGGCAAAACTACAGTTTTCTTCAGTGCAGTGGCATTTTTGTTGTCACAATTAGATATGAATAGCAAACCTTTTGATATTGAGATTAGTTTCAGTGAATCAGCTTTTGGTTTGATTTTAATAACACTACCTTGTGGTAAACCATACATGTAAATAAATAATGGCTGAGAAAGGATAATAGTTGTAGTTAAGTATTACTCTTTGTGGTAGAAAAGACCATTGATATTTCTGCTAAAATGTGAGACAGTTCCAGATTTCTTCTTCATCTGTTTCTCCTTACTTTTTATCCCCATTATTCCTGATTTTTAAGCTAAGAACTTTGCATTATAAATGGTTTACAGAAACATGAAGAGCTTTACCTTGCCCCAGGATGACAAATTCTAACAGACAAAGAGGATGCAAATTCACTAGTTAAATGAGATGATGACAATGCAACTGTTGAGAGGACCAAAAAATGAACTGTGCTTTGGAGAACTATGAGGCATGCAGTAAGGATTACTTAGAGAATATCATATGAAGCCAGAACAAGCTAGTCGATAAGCAACTCATAGAATGACAGAACCAAAATACAAATAAAGTAAATTGCTGCGGGTATTCCTAGAAACTTACCTGTGAAACAACAAAGTCCACAGAATCAGCGATAAAAGGTTCATGAGGACCATCACGAATTCCTGTTAAGACGTATCGTTTCAACAAAAAGGATGGGGTCCAACCAACACTGCATGTGACAAGTTAAAATCTTGAGGACAAACTCATAAGTCATATTTACATGCAATATATAAGACGGATCATGCAAGGAGAAAAACCAAGAAATTATTGCCAGACTACAAAATAGAACAGAATAATATCAATTAGACCTAATATCCAAGAAAATGTATTGAAATGATTAAATTTATACCATAAAGGGACTAGTTTACATAGAAAAATGCATGTGAAAAGCAGAATGAATACACTGCTCCTTTCAACCAAGAAATTCATGTATGCAATCATGTGATAAGTAATAGGGAAATCACTTATTGCAAGGATATTTGTTCTAACTTGATGCCCCACTAAGCTGCACACATTCAATTGTCTGATTTTAACAGTGCGAATAAATTTACAGCCCTGTGATAGGATCTTATGCAAATGAATCAGTAATTAATGCATAATCCAACAAATGAATCAATTTTGATTGTATCCAGCCAAGAGTTGAATACAAGGAATCTGAAGACATACATAGGTGCCCAAGGCATTGAAGATGCAAAACTGTGTGTCTCCAAAAACGTATTTGATAGAATTAGGGACTTAACCCGCCTTGGACGATGTTGAGCAAAAAGTTGAGCTAGGAAGCCTCCAAGGGATGTACCATATAAATGTATCTGGAAAAGACATGTTTCTCAGTCTGAGTCTTCTAAACAAATGTAACTATTCTACTGCTACCATTAGCTTGATGGAAAATATTATCCAACAGTAAACGCAGCCAATCAGGATAAGATTGTCATTCTACAACCATGCAACAAACTTATTATGAAACTAAGAAAATTATATCATGAAGGCACGTTTCAGAAATATATAACAGGAAAAATAAATATAAAACATGCACTGAATAGGACAAATAGTGGCTGAAGTACAGAAAGAATGAAGGATAGATTGGACTCTTACATGGTGAACATCAATTGCATCTAAAAATTTTTCAAAACTTTGAATCCACTCTTGATGATTCCAAACATGTGGAATATCAACAGAAATCACCCGGTAACCCTGGACATTTGTAAAATTTAAATTAGACTTAACAATAAATAAATAAATAAAGTCTTCAAAATAGTCTGAATAATATTATATAGTTGACAACCTTCATGGACAAGGACATGATCTGTTTGTAGTAGACATCTGCTGTCCCTGCAGTTCCAGGAAGACATATGAGTGGAGGAACCACTTTGGGACCAAAATCATAATAGCGCCACTGCTTTGTGCCAATCTGTGAGAGAAATAGAAAAACTCTTAATACGAGGTTCATCGCAATTAGTAAAATGTAAAAGCGGAGTCCCTCTCCATGTCCCCTTTCAAGACATATGCTAAACAACATATATAACTCACAAAATCTGGTGAAGTATGCTGGACTTCAAGTGATAACATTAATAAAATGCATGGAACTAATCAGAGAATCAGAATACACCTTCAAGTGATAACAGCAAAGATGAGAATTAAATACGGTCCTTAAAAATGATAATCTGTGGAAGAGGAAGTGCCTTAGCAGTCCTGTGTGCAGAATGTCTGTGATGTATGGTTGACAATATGTGGAATAAAAGCTGAGTGTGTCACAAGATTGGATCAATAGTTTCAGGAGATATCTGTGGGTTTCTGGAGCAAAAGGAAGAAAACAAGGAAATGTTTATCTAGGATTGTGTTTTCTTGCTGTATAATTTGGAAAACAAGATGTGGGTGTGAGGAGCAGATTGGTGGAAAAGAACTTGATGTTCACTTCACTATCAGAATAATTATAGACGCTATAACAGAGTTACTGAGGTCAATAAGGAGAAGGTTGCAGCATATAGTAGCATTAGCCAATAAAGAGAAGTACAAACAATGACCTTTTCCAAACCTGAAAAAGGATGCTTAAAGATTAAAGCAAATGGAGCTTTTCAATACAAAGACCAACCATGGAGGGGTAGGGGGTGTATGCAGAATAAGAATGACCAGTTAAATGATTGAGTTGGGAAGAAGATTAATGCTGGCAGCAGAAGGCATTTAGTGAAGACATTAATTTGGCTGTGAAGAAAAAATTATCAAAACTTAATACTAGAGACTGATTCTAAAGTTCACCAAAAGTTTGAAAAAAAAGAAGAAGCACCAATTTTGGCAAATAAACCTAAACCACAAGATATTGTTGTCTAGAAGACTGTCCATCATTAGAGTAGGGTGATCATACGAGGTACCTTAGAGTCTTAATTAGTTTTATGTTCGTAGGAGTCTTAGCTGGTCATTTTCTTGTTCTATTCAAACATTAAAAGTACAAATGAAATCTTTTCTTGGTGCCAAAAAAGAAAAATCCATTATGATAGACAGAAGATCAGCGACACACTACACATCAAAGCTAAAAAGAGCATAACCATAAGAGTAAAAGTTCAAAGATAAAATACTAAGAAAACTCTAGCACTGAGACAAATCAGACACCTACAAACTGCCCAATAACCCACGGTTTACAAAAATAGTAATCCTTGGCTATATAATAAATTCAGAGTATATTGCACCAGATAAATTTAGTAGTACCATAACCAAAATCAATCCAATCGAAATCCAATACAAAGTTTAGTTCAAATGAGTAGAAACCAAAGCTCAAAGGTATCCTAACTTACTAAAAGTAAATGATATTCACACCAAGCATAATCTAATAAACTATAAATAAAGCATACAATTAAGAAAATCCAAAGCCAGAGGAACAGTATGCAATCCTGACATCAGAATTCTTCATAACATTCTCAAAATAATGCACCATAGCAAAATCAAAAACATACCCACTATCGCAACGAGGCTAAACAGTAAACCCTAGATCGAAATTATATAAAATTATGAAAAAAAAATAGGAGCAAAAAATGTAAATCAAATAATAAAAAAAAAGGCAAAATTCTTACAGGGATCTTGTGAAGAGGGACTTGGGACTTAAAGTGGATGTAATCTCCGGGCGCCGAGAAGACGCCTTTCATTGCTGAATCCACTTACTCCACATTCATCTCATTCGATTCTTTTGCTTTGAATCAATATAAGTCAATCGATCCAAGATCTCTCTCTTATTATTGTCTCTAACTTTTTCTAGTATTTTTTTTTTTGGAAGAAAGTATTTAAGAAACCAACTCGGCTTAACAGTGGACTGACGGAAACGTTTCTCAACTGTCTGTCAGCGTTATTATTATTTTTTTTTTTTGCCAAGCGTCATGTACGTAGCAAAATAAAGTCTAAATGCGCAATTTAGGTATTAACGTTTGCCATGAATAACAATTCAGGTATTGCCGTTAGTCTTTGTGTCAATTTAGGTGTTAACGTTATTGTGTTGGGTTAAAATAGGTCAAAATTGCCCACATCAGCAGTGCATGAAGGAAAAGCGCTCTGACCATGCTGACTCAGCTGCCAGCGTGGAATTTCAGTATTTTTTTATTAAAAAAAATAAAATTTTAACCTATATATTTTCGGGCTCTCTTCCCTCTCCCAACCGAATTAGGGTTTCTTTTTCTTCTTTCTTCTTCTTATTCCTCTTCTTCTTCTTCTCCAGGTTAGCACCAGAATGTCTTCTTCAAGTTCACAAGCTTCACCCTCCAGATCTGTAAGGTCGAACTCAAGAGTTGGGACCCTATTGATGTGGAATTTTCTAATTTATCAAAATTATGTAAAAACTTAAAAAAAAAAGAATTTAATTTCAAAATTAATTATTTCTCTTCCTAGAACAAAATAGAAGACAAAAATTAGAATTAGGGTTCTTTTCTTCTTCTTAATTTACTCATTGTGAAAAAAAAAATTATTCCTCCTCCAAGCAGGAGAAAATTTTGAGATTGTTTGGGTTTAATGTCCATTGGGTTTTATTTCCGCCCGATTTGTAATCTTTTTTGAAAAAAAAAAATTGTAATCTTTTGCAATTACCAAAATACAATTTGTAATCTTTAATAAGGAAAAGCAAGCAGGGAAGAAACCATTATGGTCAAAGAGGAAATTTGAGACATAACACTCTAAATCCAGGAAAAAAAAATCTCACATTGGCTTTGTATCAAACAATTGATATGCATCCCTATGCAACATAACTTACAATCTTACACATATCTATACAATTTCACTAAACCTTTGAATTCAAAGAGAGCCTGCAGATAGTTTTAGAACACCATTGTTGAAAATTAAATATCAAGACATTGATTATCATCAAAACTAATCAAGAAAGACTCTATCCATGGATGAGTGCCAAGGAGACGGAACCCCAACCTCTCTATAGGCACCATTCAAGCACCATTCCAACAACACTTGTGGCTTTTGCATCCCCTGCACTCGCCATAGATAGCCTCAATCTTGCCATTGCAGATTTGTCTCCCAAATACCCATTACCCAAAACTCAATTCCATTGACTCCCAACTCGTCTATTTATTGTCCAATCTCATTACCTGCTCGACAAATCGTCTGAAAGAAGCAACCAGGCCCGCGTTATCCACTTAACTTCTATTTTATCAAAGTTCTTGAAAAATGGATTCCTTAATGAAGCCAAAGTGCTTTGGCTTAAGTCTGAAAGCAATGTGGTTTCATGGACTTCTATGTTATGCGGGTTGTTGGAATTTTATGATTGGTGGGCTGATTAAGAATGGGGATGGAGGTTATGAAGTATTTGATGAGGAATTGATTTTGGAAAGCCGACCAAGGGAAGGATAGGGAAAGAGAACAAAAGGAAAAAGGAAATTACAAGGAGAAGGAAGACCAGAGCAAGCAAGAAGAAGACATGATTTGGAAGATTGAACGAAAGCAGAGGATTTAGGGATTTGGGGGATTAGGGTTAAATTAACTAGGGTTTAGACTTTTTTTTCATATAAAATTATTGTTTTCAAATAAAAAAATTTTCAGTTATTTTTTCATTGCCACATGGCTAAATAAATTCCACGTGGACTGTTTTACGCGATTTATTAGCGCGTGTAATATAAACAAACGGTTCCATCTGATTTTAACCTATTTTGACACAACACGATAACGTTTGATCCTAAATTGACACAAACACTAACGTTAGAACCTGAATTGTAGTTTGCGGCAAACGTTAATACCTAAATTGCGCATTTAGCCCAAAATAAATAGTGACCATTATGTTGAATCAAACTTACTACTTCTAATTTGGCATTAGAAAAATTAGGGGTCTTTTGGCATCATTTTCATTTTTCTGTTTTTGGTTTTGTTCCGTTTTCGTTTTGTTTTTGTTCGCTGTTAATTTTTGAAAACAAAAACATGTTTGGATATACAATTTGGTTGTATGTTTTTAAATAAAAAAATAAAAGATAAAATGGTTAAAAAGCATGTGAGTTACTGTTTATTATTGTGCTTCTGTGTTTTGAAAATGTTTTGGACAAACATGAAAACAAAAAATTCTTGCTTCCACTTTTTTCGAAAAAATGCTTCTGTTTCCTAAATTTTTGAAAACGGAAACAGCCTGCCAAACATGTTTTCACTGTTTTGTTTCCAAAAACAGGAAATTGACAACAGAAAACAGGAAACAAAAACGATGTCAAACGAGCTTTACTTTCCAAATAGTGGCATAATTTCCAAACTTACTTCAAACTATTTAGAAAATGACAAATTACCCCATAAATTATTATTGCAGACAAATTGCCCATAAACCATAAACTATGATTTTCAAACAGCTAAAATCTCAATTTGGTACCAAACCTATTACGAAAATCTCAATTTGATACTAAACCTAAAAGTTGGCTCAAATCAATACTAAACCATTTTAAAAAAGCTCAATTTAGTACCAAATCCGGGTTACGTTTGCACGTAAAAGACACCGTCGTTAACCCTTAACGCTGTCATCCCAGGTGATATTTACTACATAAAACTTCAATAAAAAATATTTATATCGGTAATTTTTCCAAAATTAATATTTGGTACCCTATTTCTCATTTTCTTCCTCATCTGACGAGCTTGAAAGTTTTCCCCTCTTTCTCTCTTGATTTCTACACGGATCAACTAAGGAAAATAAGGGTTTAGGGTCGTTTTCTTTGATTTAGGGTTTTCTTATTTGATTCTTTAGGAAATTGGGTTTTGTTTTCACCATGAGTTCTTCAAGTATTTCCAGGTACACTTTAGGGAGTATGGGTTCATTTTCAACAAATAGGTTTTATGGTGTACTTCAAGTAGATC
Organism: Corchorus capsularis; assembly: GCA_001974805.1. NCBI lineage: Eukaryota > Viridiplantae > Streptophyta > Magnoliopsida > Malvales > Malvaceae > Corchorus > Corchorus capsularis. Next base: position 44,140 of record AWWV01014818.1, on the reverse strand, counting down.
TAAACCATTTGTTGTTTTTTTTTTTGTAGTGGAAATAGGAGTTTTGGCTCGGATTTGAAAGGATATAAGTTAATTTCTTCAAGATACCGAGTTGAATGGAACTATGAAGGAGAAGCCATTCGCTGTCATTGGGATTCAAAAGCGCCTAGATAGACATCCTGGACAGATGAGAATCCTGGGAGATGGTTCTATGGTTGCAAGAATTATAGAGTATGTTTCTCATATTGAAGCTTTCTTTTCCATGGAAATTAATCCTTTTTTTAAAAAAAAAAATTTAGAGTCAAAGCTACTTTCGTTTTCACGAGTGGCATGATGCCAAGTTTCCTGGTCGAGCAAGGGAGAATATAATTTTGGAACTTAAGCATCGAGAAATTTGATGCACCCAAGGCCTATCATGGAAGGAATGATGCGCCAAGGACTTATTATGGACTTGAAGACAAGCATGGAGAGCATGGAAAGGATGATCAAGGGCTGCAAAGAAGCATGGACAAGCTTAAAGGAGAGAATGGAATCGCAATTCACCAAGAAGATGCCATTAAGATGCCATTTGATCCTTTGAATATGCCATTAGGTCTGATGACAAGAGCAAGAGCTAAGAGATTCAAGGATGCACTCATGGGCCTTGTTCGAACTCATCTTGAAGACTTGAAAACCATTGAAGTTCAATTGAAGAGCTTTGGTGATGATTTGGGCAAGAAATTACAAATCAATTACAAGTTCATTACTTTGCTTGCTATTGATTCTAGATGGCCGGATTGACATCATGGCATGAGCCCATTATCATTAGTTATCTTTGTTTGGGGTTAATTCTATCTTAGATTAGCTTATTTTTAAGTTTGGATGTTATTTGGATTGGGTCTTGTTTGACTAAGTCCAATCCTTGTTTAATTATGCTTTTATTTCCTTTTCCTAGTTGGGTTTGGACTAGTTTTTCCTTGGCCCTTATATTTGGACGAAAATTAGGATTTGTTTTAGGATTTTGGTTGACCCTATCACTATATAAGGCCACCAATATCTTGTAAAAGCGAAGTTGAGTTGATTAATAAAGTTGAGGATTATTTTCCCAAGTTGATTATCTTAGCTTCATTGTTCTAGTTTGAGCAAAATTAGGGTTCTTCAATCTTGTAAAGTCCTAGCAAACAATTAGGTTGTGATTGTTTAATTGTTTGTGAATCTTGTGATCTTAGGTGTTCAATTGCAGGTCTAATTGAAGACTTAGGGCCGACGAACGAAGAGAGCTTGCTTTGTGAAGGTTGTCGACATACTTGTCTAGAAGTTGAAGAAGTTCAAGTAGATTCTTGGCGGGTCTCAAGGATAGATTTGAATCTAATACAACTAGATTCGTATCAATTGGTAATCAGAGCATAGGTTGTTATCTTCAATCGGTAAATCTATCCTTTTATTCATCATTCATTAAGTTTTCATCCATCAAAATTCAACTACACATTCATCGCACCACCTTCATGAAAAATCCAAAAATTGAGAAACTTTGAAAATTCATAGCCGATTCATCTTAACTCTGTTTGCTTTCAAATTTCAGATTTGTGGTCCTTATAACTACTAGTTATATTGAAAATTATCAAAAAAATAAAAAAAATAAAAAAAACTATCTACCAGAAACTTGTGATTTTTGTCCCGGATTCGTTTGAGCTCGGAAAGCTGTGAAATTTGAGCTTTAGACTTCTTTTAGTGTGATATTTCTGGGAAAAATATTGAAAAAAATTAAAAAAATCTGTGCCGTTATCGATTTTTTACAGAAACTAGGGTTTTAGTTTGGGAAATTTGGGGATTAGGGTTTTCTTTGTTCAATTGATTCAATTGGTTGTAATTAGCCCTAATTGATTGTGTGATTGAGATTCTTGGGTTGCTTTTGCTGTGAATTGAGATTTAATTTGAAGAATTTCAGGTTAGAAACCCTATTGGAGACAAGTGGTACAAAATTGGAATTAAGTGGTACTAGGGTTTTACTAATCAATTTGATTGTGTGATTTGTGCTTGAATTGAGTTTTTGTGCAGCAAGTTTGGAGAAGGAATTCGACATACAAGGCCTGCATAAGTGGTTTGGTTTTGATTCACAAAGAATTTTGCTACCAATTGTTTGTTCCTCAAGTAGGTCACGAGAAGAAAGGAGTTCTCTAGGAGTTGCTCTTATTAGGCCTATTGAAAGCTAGTAAAAGGCATAATCTTGTGAGATCATCAAGAGAGTAGTGGACCGCCAATCCATATGAATTGAGTGCAAAACACGAGAGCACAATCAAGGTATACACACACACACACTTGTGAGGAATTTTTACTACTAATCTTTGTTCTTTTTGTAGGAACCATGGGAGATAGACAAGAAGAACAAAACAAAGAAGTAAACACGACTGCCATGTTACAACAAATACTTCAACAACTTGGCACCATGTCTATTAGTTTGGTTAATAGGAGAACTTTGAGTGCCTATGTGAAAGGGGATGTTCCAAGGGAGAATTTGTTTCACTCTAGGATGTATGCGAATGGGAAGCCTAGTAGTGTGGTTATAGATGGAGAGAGTTGTAAAAACATAGCTAGTGATTATTTGGTGAAAGAGTTACAACTACCTACTTCTAATCATCCTAAACCCTATAGTTAGGTTGTTTCAATGATAGAGAAGAAATTAGGGTTAACAAACAAGTTTTAGTTTCTCTTTCTTTGGGCAGGTACAAGGGAGATGTTTTGTGTGATGTCTTACCCATGCAAGCATGCCATGTACTACTTGGTCGACCTTGGCAATTTGACAACAAAGTTCTTCATGATGGTGAGACCAATAAGTATGCTTTCATGTGTGGTAAGAAGCCTATCTCTTTAGTTCCTTTATCACTTCAAGAAGCTTTAAAAGATCAAATTAAAGTGAAAGATGATTTTGCTAAATTGGGTGCTGAATTTAGGGCTAAAGAAAAAAGTAAATATGAACCTAAAATTGATGATTGTTTTGATGATAAAACAGCCTTAGTTGCAAAGAGTGTTTTAGATGTTGTTTGCGATGATACTAAGCCTAATTTAAGTGTTGTTTGCAATGACACTAAATCTGTTTTAGGTGTTATTTGTGATGAAACTAAATCTGTTTTGGATGCTAATTGTGATGAAAACAAATCTGTTTTAGTTGATCATAGCATTGAAAATAGGACTGTTTTGGGTGAAAAGAAAGAGACTTTTAAGAACGTTGTTAAAGAGTGTATGTTAGCAACTAAGAGTGAGATTAAGAGTGTTTCGCATGAGAATTATGTTTTGATCTTACCTTTGTTTCGGAATACACTAATGGGTACTAACAACTTGGCTGGAGATATACCAAGCAACATTGTGTTTGTTTTGAGTGATATTGTTGGAATTCGAGTTGTTTTGATGCAAGGAGAGAAGCCCATAGCTTACTTTTATGGGAAAATTCCTAGTGGATTTCCACCCATTAAAGAGATTGAATTCCATCAATATGTCATGCAATATGAGTTCATTGAGAGCTTTCCATATGTGCTGCGATACAAGTAAGATTTGAGGACAAATCTTCTTGAAGGGGAGGGAATGATGCACCCAAGGCTTATCATGGAAGGAATGATGCGCCAATGACTTATTATGGACTTGTAGACAAGCATGGAGAGCATGGAAAGGATGATCAAGGGCTGCAAAGAAGCGTGGACAAGCTTAAAGGAGAGAATGGAATCGCAATTCACCAAGAAGATGCCATTTGATCCTTTGCAGATGCCATTAGGTCCGATGACAAGAGTAAAAGCTAAGAGATTCAAGGATGCACTCATGGGCCTTGTTCGAACTCATCTTGAAGACTTGAAGACCATTGAAGTTCAATTGAAGAGCTTTGGTGATGATTTGGGCAAGAAATTACAAATCAATTACAAGTTCATTACTTTGCTTGCTATTGATTCTAGATGGTCGGATTGACATTATGGCATGAGCCCATTATCATTAGTTATCTTTGTTTGGACTTAATTCTATCTTAGATTAGCTTATTTTTAAGTTTGGATGTTATTTGGGTTGGGCCTTGTTTGACTAAGTCCAATCCTTGTTTAATTATGCTTTTATTTCCTTTTCCTAGTTGGGTTTGGACTAGTTTTTCCCTAGCCCTTATATTTGGACGAAAATTAGGATTTATTTTAGGATTTTGGTTGACCCTATCACTATATAAGGCCACCAATATCTCTTGTAAAAGCGAAGTTGAGTTGATTAATAAAGTTGAGGATTATTTTCCTAAATTGATTATCTTAGCTTCATTGTTCTAGTTTGAGCAAACTTAGGGTTTTTCAATCTTGTAGAGTCCTAGCAAACAATTATGTTGTGATTGCTGAATTGTTTGTGATTCTTGTGATCTTAGTTGTTCAATTGCAGGTCTAATTGAAGACTTAGGGCCGACGAACGAAGAGAGCTTGCTTTGTGAAGGTTGTCGACATACTTGTCTAGAAGTTGAAGAAGTTCAAGTAGATTCTTGGCGGGTCTCAAGGATAGATTTGAATCTAATACAACTAGATTCGATATCAAAATTTATCTCTTAAATCATGCAAAAATGTTGAAGAGTTAAGTGATAGAGTTAAGGGGGAATGCAGTAGAACTTTCAAGTGTTGAAATTGTGGAAGAAAATTTCAGAATGAAGAATAAGATTGAAAAGTTGAAGAAAAAGGATGCCCAGTTTGTGGTTGAAAGTAACTTTTCTAGGTTTAAATTCACTGATTTTGTTGTTTTTATTTGCTTGAAACAATGAACAACAAGTTGTATGTTCAAAGCATTATCTTAAGTATATTCCTGTTTAAGTGATGTACTTGAATTCAGTTTTATGTATAATATGGAAATTTCATGTTGCTAAGAATTTGAAATAACTTGAATAGTTACTAAAAGTCTGCACAATTTCATAACATTGGCACATAAAGGCCCCAAATATCATATATCCAGAAATTGTAGCAAAAATCAAATATCCAGAAATATTAACTCAATTTTGATAATTAACCCTTACATAAACCCAAAATAAATGTTTGAAAACACAACTCTAGACATCATATTTTCTGTATTCCCTTCGAATTTGCACTTGAGCCTAAACCCTCTTTCGTTGAATGAAAAGTCTTGGAACTTGTAGTGTTGTTTGGCCTTGGTCCAGACATTTCTCCCTCAGTTTGCTAAACAAATATACAAATAAATGAAAGCCACAATTACCTCTCTTATCTTTAGAGCTTCCATTATGGCTTTGAACTTGTTATGGGCTTCTCGTTGGAGGGAGGTTGCTGCAATTGGTCTTTATTCAGCATATTTTGATTGTGAGGCAGGGCTAGACCACCATATACATTGTGAATGTTACCAATAACATCAACAACACTGAACCTGGTTTTCTTCTTTGCTACAGGTGGGAGTCTTTTTCTCTTTTTGGAACCAACTATAGCTACACAACCTGCATTCATAGATCCAATTTCTTGCCTAGGCACTTCAACAGATCCAGATGCCTCAGCATTGCAGATGGTGTTAAACTTGCTCTTCTTGCCTATCTATCATTGTGCCTACAAAAAGAACAAAGATTAGTAGTAAAAATCCTCACAAGTGTGTGTGTGCTTATACCTTTGACTTGTGCTCTCGTATTTGCACTCAAATCCTATGGATTGGCGATCCACTACTCTCTTGATGATCTCACAAGATTATGCCTCTTACTAGCTTCAATAGGCCTAATAAGAGCAACTCCTAGAAAACTCCTTTCTTCTCGTGACCTACTTGAGGAACAAACAATTAGTAGCAAAATTTTTGTGAACCAAAGGAAAGTGATCTTAAACCAAAACCAAACCACTTATGCAGGTCTTGATGTCGAAATCCTTCTCCAAACTTGCTGCACAAAAACTTAATTCAAGCATAAATAAAACAATCAAATTGATTAGTGAAAACCCTAGTACCACTTGATCCAATTTTGTACCACTTGTCTCCAATAGGGTTTCAAACCTGAAATTCTTCAAATTAAATCTCAATTCACAGAAAAAGCAACCCAAGATATCCAATCAAACACTCAATTAGAGTTAATTGCAACAAATTGAACTAATTGCACAAGAACCCTAATTCCCAAATCAAAAACCCTAATTAATCCAAGTTTCTGTAAAAAATCGATAAAAGCACAGGTTTTTTTGATTTTTTTCAATATTTTTCCGGGAAAGATCACACTAAAAGAAGTCTAAACCTCAAATTTCACAGCTTTCCGAGCTCAAACGAATCCGGGACAAAAATCACAAGTTTCTGGTCGAATTTTATTTATTTATTTTTTATTTTTCTGATATTTTTCGAAATAACTACTAGTTATAAGGAACTCAAATCTGAAATTTCAAAGCAAATAGATGTAAGATGAATCGGCTATGAATTTTCAAAGTTTATGAATTTTGAATTTTTAAGGTAGAGTGGTGCGATGAGTGTATGGATGAAATTGATGGATGAAAATTTGATGAATGATGAAAAGAAAGATAGATTTACCGATTGAAGATGATAAACCTATGCTCTGATTACCAATTGATACGAATCTAGTTGTAATCGGTTCAAATCCACCTTTGAGACCCGCCAAAGATCAACTTGAATCACCAAACTCTTAGACTTGTATGTCAACAATCTTCACTAGATAAATCCTCCTTCGTTCGTCGGCCATAGACCCTCAATTAGTGTAATTGAACACCTAAGATCACAAGATTCACAAACAATTAAGCAGTCACAACCTAATTGTTTGCTAGGACTCTACAAGATTGAAGAACCCTAAGTTTGCTCAAACTAGAATAATGAAGCTAAGATAATCAATTTGGGAAAATAATCCTCAACTCTATTAATCAACTGAACTTCAACTTTTACAAGAGATATTGGTGGTCTTATATAGTGATAGGGTCAACCAAAATCCTAAAATAAATCCTAATTTTCGTCCAAATATAAGGGCTAGGGAAAAACTAGTCCTTGCCCAACTAGGAAAAGGAAATAAAAGCATAATTAAACAAGGATTGGACTTAGTCAAACAAGGCCCAACCCAAATAACATCCAAACTTAAAAATAAGCTAATCTAAGATAGAATTAAGCAAAAACAAAGATAACTAATGATAATGGGCTCAAGCCATGATATCAATCCGGCCATTTAGAATCAATAGCAAGCAAAGTGATGAACTTGTAATTAATTTGTAATTTCTTGCCCAAATCATCACCAAAGCTCTTCAATTAAACTTCAATGGTCTTCAAGTCTTCAAGATAAGTTCGAACAAGGCCCATAAGTGCATCCTTGAATCTCTTAGCTCTTGCTCTTGTCATCGGATCTAATGGCATCTTCAAAGGATCAAATGGCATCTTAATGGCATCTTCTTGGTGAATTGTGATTCCATCCTCTCCTTTAAGCTTGTCCACGCTTCCTTGCAGCCCTTGATCATCCATTCCAAGCTCTCCATGCTTGTCTTCAAGTCCATAACTTATCCTTGGCGCATCATTCCTTCCATGATAAGCCTTGGGCGCATCATTCCCTCCCCCTTGAAGAAGATTTGACCTCAAATCTTGCTTGTATTGCACCACATATGGAAATATCTCAATGAACACGTATTGCACACCATATGGATGGAGTTCAATCTCTTTAATTGGTGGAAATCCACTAGCAATTTTCCCACAAAAGTAAGCTATGGGCTTCTCTCCTTGAATCAAAACAACTCCAATTCCTACAAAATTACTCAAAAGAGACACAATATTGCTTGGAATATCTCCAGCCAAGTTGTTAGTACCCATTAGTGCATTTCGAAACAAAGTTAAGATCAAATCAGAATTATCATGCAAAGCACTCTTAATCTCACTTTTAGTAGCTAACATACACTCTCTAACAACTTCCTTAGAAATCTCTTTCGTTTCAACCAAAACAGTCCTATTTTCAATGCTATGATCAACCAAAACATATTTGTTTTCATCACAATTGGCATCCAAAACAGTCCTATGTCGACAATCTTCACTAAGTAAATCCTCCTCGTTCGTCGGCCTTAGACCCTTAATTCGACCTGCAATTGAACACCTAAGATCACAAGATTCACAAACAATTAAGCAATCACAACCTAACTATTTGCTAGGACTCTACAAGATTGAAGAACCCTAAGTTTGCTCAAACTATAACAATGAAGCTAAGATAATCAATTTGGGAAAATAATCCTCAACTTTTTTTTAATCAACTCAACTTCAACTTTTACAAGAGATATTGGTGGCCTTATATAGTGATAGGGTCAACCAAACTCCTAAAATAAATCCTAATTTTCGTCCAAATATAAGGGCTACGGAAAAACTAGTCCAAGCCCAACTAGGAAAAGGAAATAAAGACATAATTAGACAAGGATTGGACTTAGTCAACCAAGGCCCAACCCAAATAACATCCAAACATAAAAATAAGCTAATCTAAGATAGAATTAAGCCCAAACAAAGATAACTAATGATAATGGGCTCATGCCATGACGTCAATCCGGCCATCTAGAATTAATAACAAGCAAAGTAATGAACTTGTAATTGATTTGTAATTTCTTGCCCAAATCATCACCAAAGCTCTTCAATTGAACTTTAATGGTTTTCAAGTCTTCAAGATGAGTTCGAACAAGTCCCATGAGTGCATCCTTGAATCTCTTAGCTCTTGCTCTTGTCATCGGACCTAATGGCATCTTCAAAGGATGAAATGGCATCTTAATGGCATCTTCTTGGTGAATTGCGATTCCATCCTCTCCTTTAAGCTTGTCCATGCTTCCTTGCAGCCCTTGATCATCCTTTCCATGCTCTCCATGCTTGTCTTCAAGTCTATAATAAGTCTTTGTGCATCATTCTCTCCATGATAAGCCTTGGGCGCATCAGAAGCTACCCCCAAAACCGATTCTAAGTCTTCATCGGGTTCATCTTCTTAGAGTTATGTTAAGTGCTTCAAATGTCAAGGATTTGGGCACTATGCTAAGGATTGCGTTAACAAGAAAGTCTTGTATTTTAATGAGCATGACGAGATTGTGAGTGAAGATGAAGAGTTAGCACTAGGATTTAGTGGTGATGGAGGCTTCTTGAAAATTCAAGAAAATCAGTAGCTTTGAAAATTCATAGCCGATTCATCTTACATCTTTTTGTTTTGAAATTTCAGATTTGAGTTCCTTATTACTAGTAGTTATATCGAAAAATATAAAAAAATAAAAAAAATTCGACCAGAAACTTTTGATTTTTGTTCTGGATTCGTTTGAGCTTAGAAAGCTGTGAAATTTGAGCTTTAGACTTATTTTGGTGTGATCTTTCTGGGAAAAATATTGAAAAAAATTAAAAAAATCTGTGCTGTTATCGATTTTTTCCAGGAACTAGGATTCTTAGTTTGGGAAATTTGGGGATTAGGGTTTTCTTGTGCAATTGATCTAATTAGTTGCAATAACTCTAATTGATTGTGTAATTGCGATTCTTGGGTTGCTTTTTCTGTGAATTGTGATTTGATTTGAAGAATTTCAGGTCGTAAACCCTATTGGAGACAAGTGGTACAAAATTGGAATTAAGTGGTACTAGGGTTTTTTAATCGACTTGATTATTTGAATTGTGTTTGAATTGAGTTTTGTGTAGCAACTTTGGAGAAGGAATTCGACATCAAGAGCCTGCATAAGTGGTTTGGTTTGGTTTAAGATCACTTTCCTTTGATTCACAACAATTTCGCTACTAATTGTTTGTTCTTCAAGTAGGTCACGAGAAGAAAGGAGTGCTCTAGGAGTTGCTCTTATTAGGCCTATTGAAAGCTAGTAAAAGGGATAATCTTGTGAGATCGTCAAGAGAGTAGTGGACCGCCAATCCATAGGATTTGAGTACAAACACGAGAGCACAAGTCAAAGGTATAATCACACACACACTTGTGAGGATTTTTACTACTAATTTTTGTTCTTTGTGTAGGTACCATGGAGGGTCAACAAGGAGAACAAAATCAAGCCAACGACTTGGCTGCCATGTTGCAAACTATGATACAAAAGGTGGATACCATGATTGATAAAATGCAACGAGTAAAAGAGGGCAATTTTACTCTAGATTCTAGTGGGGGTAGTGTTGATAAAAGGGACAATGATGGGGCTGCAATTGATGATGGTGATGAGTTAACTTCACTTAGTTTGGTAGCTAGTAGAACTTTGAGAGCCTGTGTGAAAGGGGATGTTCAAAGGGAGAATTTGTTTCACACTAGGATGTATGCGAATTGGAAGCCTAGTAGTGTGATTATAGATGAGAAGAGTTGTAAAAACATAGTTAGTGACTATTTGGTGAAAGAGTTACAACTACCTACTTCTAATCATCTTAAACCCTATAGCTTAGATTGTTTCAATGATAGAGAAGACATTATTGTTAACAAACAAGTTTTAGTTTCTCTTTCTTTGGGCAGGTACAAAGGAGATGTTTTGTGTGATGTCTTACCCATGCAAGCATGCCATGTACTACTTGGTCGACCATGGCAATTTGACAACAAAGTTCATCATGATGGAGAGACCAATAAGTATTCTTTCATGTGTGGTAAGAAGCCTCTTACTTTAATTCCTTTATCACTTCAAGAAGCTTTAAAAGATCAAATTAAAGTGAGAGATGATTTTGCTAAATTGGATGCTGAATTTAGGGATAAAGAAAAGAGTAAATCTGAACCTAAAATTGATGATTGTTTTGATGATAAAACAGCCTAAGTTGCAAAGAGTGTTTTAGATGTTGTTTGCAATGATACTAAACCTAATTTAAGTGTTGTTTGCAATGATACTAAATCTGTTTTAGGTGTTATTGGTGATGACACTAAATCTGTTTTGGATGCTAATTGTGATGAAAACAAATTTGTTTTGGTTGATCATAGCATTGCAAATAATTCTGTTTTGGGTGAAAAGAAAGAGATTTCTAAGGAAGTTGTTAAAGAGTGTATGTTAGCTACTAAAAGTGAGATTAAGAGTGCTTTGCATGATAATTCTGATTTGATCTTACCTTTGTTTCGAAATACACTAATGGGTACTAACAACTTGGCTGGAGATATTCCAAGCAATATTGTGTCTCTTTTGAGTAATTTTGTAGGAATTGGAGTTGTTTTGATGCAAGGAGAGAAGCCCGTAGCTTAGTTTTGTGGGAAAATTCCTAGTGCATTTCCACCCATTAAAGAGATTGAATTCCATCCATATGTGGTGCAATACAATCAAGATTTGAGGACAAATCTTCTTCAAGGGGGAGGGAATTATGCGCCCAAGGCTTATCATGGAAGGAATTATGCGCCAAGGACTTATTATGGACTTGAAGACAAGCATGGAGAGCATGCAAAGGACGTGCAAGGGCTGCAAGGAAGCATGGAGATGTATGAAGATCATAGAGATATCGTTGAGCATGTTCCAAGCACCAAAAAGATGTTATTCGATCCATTGAAGATGCCTAATAGTCCGATGACAAGAGGAAGAGCTAAGAGATTCAAGGATGCACTCATGGGCCATGTTCGAACTCATCTTGAAGACTTGAAGACCATTGAAGTTCATTTGAAGAGCTTTGGTGATGATTTGGGCAAGAAATTACAAATCAATTACAAGTTCATCACTTTGCTTGCTATTGATTCTAAGTGGCCGGACTGACATCATGGCATGAGCCCATTAGCATTAGTTTGCTTTGTTTGGGCTTAATTATATCTTAAATTAGCTTATTTTTAAGTTTGGATGTTATTTGGGTTGGGCCTTGGTTGACTAAGTCCAATCCTTGTTTAATTATGTCTTTATTTCATTTTCCTAGTTGGGCAAGGACTAGTTTTTCCCTAGCCCTTATATTTGGACAAAAATTAGGAGTTATTTTAGGATTTTGGTTAACCCTATCACTATATAAGGCCACCAATATCTCTTGTAAAAGTGGAAGTCAAGTTATCAATAAAGTTGAGAGGTTTACACACCCAAATCGATTATTTGGCTTCTTTGTTCTAGTTTGAGCAAACTTAGGGTTCTTCAATCTTGTAGAGTCCTAGCAAGCAATTAGGTTGTGATTGCTTAATTGTTTGTGAATCTTGTGATCTTAGGTGTTCAAGTGCAGGTTGACTTGGAGGTCTAAGGCCGACGAACGAAGGAAGATTTATCAAGTGAAGATTGTCGACATACACATCTAGAAGTTTGGTGATTCAAGTTGATCTTAGGCGGGTCTCTAAGGTGGATTTGGACCAATTACAACTAGATTCGTATCATAGTCATTGGACCTTGCGGAATAGCTAAAGGGTCGAATGGCCGGTTATGGCCGGATGGCCCATGCGATGTCCCATGCGTTGGCCGGTTGTGGCCGGTTGCCCCATGCGTTGCTCCATACGATGCTCCATGCGTTGGACGGTCATGGCCGGTTGCTCCATGCGATGGTGGCCGGTGCTCAACTCCTTGCTCCGCCAAGCTTGTGTTCATTGCGGGTTCATCCGTGGCATCTTCTTGAATTTGCAAGACATCTCCATGTTTATCCAAGATATGATCTCCAATGGCTCCATTGTGCTCTTCTAAGCCTTGATAAGCCCTTGGCGCATCATCCCGTCTCCCTTGAAAAGGATTTGTCCTCATATCTGCATCACTATCAAACAAGGATAAGTCTGAAACATTAAAAGTAGCACTTACATTGCCATATTCACTAGGAAGATTTAGCTTGTATGCATTGTTGTTGATCCTCTTCAAGACTTGGAACGGACCATCTCCACGAGGTAAGAGCTTAGACTTTCTCTTTTCAGGGAACCTCTCCTTCCTTAGATGCAACCAAACCCAATCCCTGGGTTCAAAGATGACTTCCTTGCGCCCTTTGTTAGCATTCTTCATGTAGTGTTGTGTTTTCTTCTCAATTTGCGCGCGAACCCTAGCATGAAGTTCTCTAACATAATCAGCCTTCCTTTGTCCATCCATGTCGACTTGCACACTCAAAGGTAAACTCAACAAATCCAATGGGGTTAAAGGATTAAAGCCATACACAGTTTCAAAAGGTGAATATCCAGTGGTGCTATGTATGCTTCTATTATATGCAAATTCGACATGAGGTAGACAATCCTCCCAAGTTCTTAAGTTCTTCTTAATTAATGCCCTAAGTAAAGTAGACAAAGTCCTATTAACTACTTTCGTTTGACCGTCGGTTTGAGGATGACAAGTAGTAGAAAATAACAACTTACTACCTAACTTAGCCCATAAAGTTCTCCAAAAGTGACTTAAGAACTTAGCATCTCTATCACTTACAATCGTTCTAGGCATTCCATGTAGTCGAACAATTTCTTTAAAGAACAAATTAGCTACATTAATGGCATCATCCGTTTTAGTACATGCAATAAAGTGAGCCATCTTAGAAAACATATCAACAACTACAAAGATAGAATCTTTACCTCTCTTAGAACGAGGTAAACCTAACACAAAGTCCATGCTAATTTGAGTCCATGGTTCATGAGGAATAGGCAAAGAAGTATACAAACCATGCGGTTTAGAAGTAGATTTAGCTTGCAAACAAACAATGCAACTAGCAACATACTTCCCTACCTCATGTCGCATCTTAGGCCAAAAGAAGTGTTCATGCAATATATCATATGTTCTATCAACTCCAAAGTGACCCATTAATCCCCCTTCATGTGATTCCCTCAAAGAACAAGAAGACACACACAATCTAGATTCTATAAACAAAAATCCATCATGCTTATAATACTTTCCAAATCCAGAATTTTCACATGCTTTAAATATTTCACCAAAATAAACATCACTAGCATACAATTCCTTAATATACTCGAAACCAAGAAACTTAGAATCAAGCATGGAAAGTAAGACATACCTCCTTGAAAAAGCATCGGCTACCACATTCTCCTTACCTTGTTTGTATCGCACAACATAAGGAAAAGACTCAATGAATTCGCTCCACTTAGCATGTCTGTTGTTAAACTTTTGTTGGCCTCTTAAATAATTTAAGCTCTCATGATCCATATGAATCACAAATTCCTTAGGCCATAGGTAGTGTTGCCAAGTTTGCAACGCCCTCACAAGAGCATAGAACTCTTTGTCATAGGTTGGATAATTCAATGCAGCCCCATTCAATTTCTCACTAAAGTATGCGATGGGCTTCCCACCTTGCATTAAAACAGTGCCAATTCCAACTCCTGATGCATCACATTCAATCTCAAAAGTATTGTTAAAGTTAGGCAAAACAAGCAAAGGAGCATTAGTTAGTTTTTCCTTCAAGGTCTCGAATGCTTCTTGTTGTTCTTTTTCCCACTTGAATGGTGCATTCTTCTTCATCACACTTGTAATAGGGGCGGCTAAGGTGCTAAAGTCCTTAACAAACCTCCTATAGAATCCGGCTAGTCCATGAAAAGATCTCACTTGTCCAACGTTGGTGGGTGTTGGCCAATCTTTGATTGCCTTGATCATTTCCTCATCAACCTCTATACCTTGCGATGAAACCACAAAACCAAGAAAAACAAGCTTGTTTGTGCAAAAGGTGCACTTCTTAAGGTTAGCATACAATTTTTCAACCCTAAGTACATCTAACACACATCTTAGATGCCTAACATGCTCATCTAGGTTTCGGCTACACACAAGTATATCATCAAAATAAACAACAAAAAACTTGCCAATAAAAGCTCTTAAAACATGATTCATTAATCGCATGAACGTACTAGGTGCATTAGTCAATCCAAAAGGCATAACTAACCATTCATACAACCCTAATTTAGTTTTAAAGGCAATTTTCCATTCATCACCCTCTTTCATGCAAATTTGATGATAGCCACTCTTAAGATCAATCTTAGAAAATAAGCAAGCACCATGCAATTCATCTAGCATATCATCTAATCTAGGAACAGGGTGATGATACTTTACCGTTATGTTGTTTATTGCCCTACAATCAACACACATTCTCCAAGTTCCATCCTTCTTAGGAACAAGTAACACAGGAACTGCACATGGAGAAAGACTTTCACGCACAAAACCCTTTTGAAGTAGCTCACCAACTTGCTTCTCCAATTCCTTTGTTTCTTCAGGATTTGTCCTATAAGCTGGCTTGTTAGGTATTTGTGCTCCAGGGATGAAATCAATTTGATGCTCAATTCCCCTAATCGGCGGCAACCCATTAGGAATCTCCTCCGGAAACACATCTACATAATCACTCAAAAGAGAAACAATGTTGCTTGGAAGCTTTCTTTCCAAGTCGTTAGTAGCAACAAGTGTATTCTTAAGCAAAAGTAAGATCAAAACAGAATTATCATTCAAAGCTTCTTTAATCTCACTCTTAGTAGTTAACATACACTCCTTAACAACTATCTTAGAACTAGCATGCTTATCAACTGAATCAGATTTGCCTTCAACGCAATTTACATTTAAATTAGCATTTTTAGTCTTTTCTTTAGCCCTATAATCGGAATCCATCTTAGTAAATTCCTGTTTCAATTTCAATTGATTTTTTAAAGCTTCTTGAGGTGATAAAGGAATCAAAGTAATAGGACGCTTACCACACGTAAAGGAATACTTATTTGTCTCACCATCATGATGGACCTTGTTGTCATATTGCCATGGACGACCAAGTAAAACATGGCATGCTTGCATTGAAGAACATCACATAGCACCTCACCATTGTACCTGCCCAAAGAAAGAGAAACTAAAACTTGTTTGTTAACCTTAATCTCCTCTCTATCATTGAACCATCCTAAACTATAGGGTTTAGGGTGTTTGGTGGTAGGCAACGCTAACTCCTTCACTAAGTATACACTGCTATGTTTGTACAACTCCCTCCATCGATGATCACACTACTAGGCTTTCCATTCGCATACATCCTAGTATGAAACAAATTCTCCCTTTGATTTTGCACATCTCCTTTAACATAGGCACTTAAAGTTCTCCTTGCAACTAAGTTCAAGAGTGCTGGTGTTGAACTCTCATCATCATCCTCATCGTCATAAGTAAGTCCCCTTTCATCGCCTCAATCACCACTAGATCCTAGTGCTAACTCTTCATCTTCACTCACAATCTCGTCATGATCATTAAAATACAAGACTTTCTTGTTAACGCAATCCTTAGCATAGTGTCCAAATCCTTGACACTTGAAGCACTTAACATAACTCTTAGAAGATGAACTTGATGAAGACTTAGAATCGGTTTTAGGGGTAGCTCCCTTTTACGCCAACTCTTTCTCTTTAGATGACTTGTCATCCTTCTTAATTGGAGTTTTCCATCAGCTTGATGATGATGCAAAACTGTTCTTATTCCTCTTAACTTGGCTTTCGCCCTTCAAAGCATGTTGAAGCAATTCTTCAACATCATAGTTGATGCGCCCAAGGCTTATCATGGAAGGAATGATGCGCCAAGGACTTATTATGGAGTTGAAGACAAGCATGGAGAGCATGGAAAGGATGATCAAGGGCTGCAAGGAAGCATGGACAAGCTTAAATGAGAGGATGGAATCGCAATTCACCAAGAAGATGCCATTAAGATGCCATTTGATCCTTTGAAGATGCCATTAGGTCCGATGACAAGAGCAAGAGCTAAGAGATTCAAGGATGCACTCATGGGCCTTGTTCGAACTCATCTTGAAGACTTGAAGACCATTGAAGTTCAATTGAAGAGCTTTGGTGATGATTTGGGCAAGAAATTACAAATCAATTACAAGTTCATTACTTTGCTTGTTATTGATTCTAGATAGCCGGATTGACATCATGGCATGAGCCCATTATCATTAGTTATCTTTGTTTGGGCTTAATTCTATCTTAGATTAGCTTATTTTTAAGTTTGGACCTTATTTGGATTGGGCCTTGGTTGACTAAGTCCAATCCTTGTTTAATTATGTCTTTATTTCCTTTTCCTAGTTGGGCAAGGACTAGTTTTTCCCTAGCCCTTATATTTGGACGAAAATTAGGATTTATTTTAGGATTTTGGTTGACCCTATCACTATATATGGCCACCAATATCTCTTGTAAAAGTTGAAGTCAAGTTATCAATAAAGTTGAGAGGTTTACACACCCATATCGATTATTTGGCTTCATTGTTCTAGTTTGAGCAAACTTAGGGTTCTTCAATCTTGTAGAGTCCTAGCAAGCAATTAGGTTGTGATTGCTTAATTGTTTGTGAATCTTGTGATCTTAAGAGTTCAATTGCAGGTCAAATTGAGAGCTTAAGGCCGACGAAAGAGGAGGATTAGCCTTGTGAAGGTCATCGACATACACATCTAGAAGTTGAGGAAGTTCAAGTCGACTTTGGTGGATATTCAAAGGGTAGATTTGAATCTAATACAACTAGATTCGTATCAATTGGTAATCAGAGCTTAGGTTTATCATCTTCAAGCGGTAAATCTATGTTTCTTTTTATCATTCATCAAATTTTCATCCATCGATTTCACCCATACACTCATCGCACCACCCTTCTTGAAAATTCAAAAAAAAAATCAGCAACTTTGAAAATTCATAGCCGATTCATCTTACATCTTTTTGCTTTGAAATTTCAGATTTGAGTCCCTTATGACTAGTAGTTATATCGAAAAATATTAAAAAAAAACAATAAAAAAATTTTCGACCAGAAACTTGTGATTTTTGTTCTGGATTCGTTTGAGCTCGGAAAGCTTTGAAATTTGAGATCTAGACTTCTTTTAGTGTGATCTTTCTGGTAAGAATACTGAAAAAAATCAAAAAAATCTGTGCTGTTATCGATCTTCGACATCAACTAGGGTTTTAGTTTGGGAATTTTGGGAATTAGGGTTTTCTTGTGCAATTGATTTGATTTGTTGCAATTAGCCCTAATTGTTTGATTAATTGGGTATCTTGGGTTGCTTTTGCTGTGAATTGTGATTTGATTTGAAGAATTTCAGGTTATAAACCCTATTGGAGACAAGTGGTACAAAAATTGGAGATAAGTGGTACTAGGGTTTACTAATCGATTTGGTTGTTTGAATTGTGTTTGAATTGAGTTTTGTGCAGCAACTTTGGAGAAGGAATTGGACATAAGGAGCCTGCATAAGTGGTTTGGTTTGGTTTAAGATCACTTTCCTTTGATTCACAATAAGTTTGCTACTAATTGTTTGTTCCTCAAGTAGGTCACGAGAAGAAAGGAGTGCTCTAGGAGTTGCTCTTATTAGGCCTATTGAAGCTAGTAAAAGGCATAATCTTGTGATATCATTAAGAGAGTGGTGGATCGCCAATCCATAGGAATTGAGTGCAAACACGAGAGCACAAGTCAAAGGTATAAGCACACACACACTTGTGAGAATTTTTACTTCTATTTTTTGTTCTTTTTGTAGGCACAATGGGAGATAGACAAGAAGAACAAAATCAAGAAGTAAACACGGCTACCTTGTTAAAACAAATACTTAAACAACTTGGCTCCATGTGTATTAGATTGGTTGATAGGAGAACTTTGAGTGCCTATGTGAAAGGGGATGTTCAAAGGTTGAATTTGTTTCACACTAGGATGTATGCGAATGGGAAACCTAGTAGTGTGATTATAGATGGGGAGAGTTGTAAAAACATAGTTAGTGATTATTTGGTGAAAGAGTTACAACTACCTACTTCTAATCATCCTAAACCCTATAGCTTGGGTTGTTTCAATGATAGAGAAGACATTAGTGTTGACAAATAAGTTTTAGTTTCTCTTTCTTTGGGCAGGTACAAGGGAGATGTTTTGTGTGATGTCTTACCCATGCAAGCATTCCATGTACTACTTGGTCGACTTTGGCAATTTGACAACAAAGTTCATCATGATGGAGAGACCAACAAGTATTCTTTCATGTGTGGTAAGAAGCCTCTTACTTTAATTCCTTTATCACTTCAAGAAGCTTTAAAAGATCAAATTAAAGTGAGAGATGATTTTGCTAAATTGGATGCTGAATTTAGGGCTAAAGAAAAGAGTAAATATGAACCTAAAATTGATGATTGTTTTGATGATAAAAAAACCTTAGTTGAAAAGAGTGTTTTAGATGTTATTTGCGATGATACTAAACCTAATTTGAGTGTTGTTTGCAATGACACTAAATTTATTTTAGGTGTTGTTTGTGATGAAACAAAATCTGTTTTGGATGCTAATTGTGATGAAAACAAATCTATTTTGGTTGATCATAGCATTAAAAATAATTTTGTTTTGGTTGATCATAGCATTGAAAATAATTCTGTTTTGAATGAAAAGAAAGAGACTTCTAGGAAAGTTGTTAAAGAGTGTATGTTAACTACTAAAAGTGAGATTAAGAGTGCTTTGCATGATAATTTTGTTTTGATCTCACCTTTATTTCGAAATATACTAATGGGTACTAACAACTTGGCTGGAGATATTCCAAGCAATATTTTGTCTTTTTTGAGTAATTTTGTAGAAATTGGAGTTGTTTTGATGCAAGGAGAGAAGCCCGTAGCTTACTTTTGTGAGAAAATTCCTAGTGGATTGCCATCCATTAGAGAGGTTGAACACCATCCATATGGTGTGCGATACGAGTTTAATGAGAGCTTTCCATATGTAGTGCAATACAAGCAAGATTTGAGGTCAAATCTTCTTCAAGGGGGAGGGAATGATGCGCCCAAGGCTTATCATGGAAGGAATGATGCGCCAAGGACTTATTATGGACTTGAAGACAAGCATGGAGAGCATGGAAAGGATGATTAAGGGCTGCAAGGAAGCGTGGACAAGCTTAAAGGAGAGGATGGAATCGCAATTCACCAAGAAGATGTCATTAAGAGGCCATTTGATCCTTTGAAGATGCCATTAGGTCCGATGACAAGAGCAAGAGCTAAGAGATTTAAGGATGCACTCATGGGCCTTGTTCGAACTCATCTTGAAGACCATTGAAGTTCAATTGAAGAGCTTTGGTGATGATTTGGGCAAGAAATTACAAATCAATTACAAGTTCATTACTTTGCTTGCTATTGATTCTAGATGGCCGGATTGACATCATGGCATGAGCCCATTATCATTAGTTATCTTTGTTTGGGCTTAATTCTATCTTAGATTAGCTTATTTTTAAGTTTGGACCTTATTTGGATTGGGCCTTGGTTGACTAAGTCCAATCCTTGTTTAATTATGTCTTTATTTCCTTTTCCTAGTTGGGCAAGGACTAGTTTTTCCCTAGCCCTTATATTTGGACGAAAATTAGGATTTATTTTAGGATTTTGGTTGACCCTATCACTATATAAGGCCACCAATATCTCTTGTAAAAGTTGAAGTCAAGTTATCAATAAAGTTGAGAGGTTTACACACCTATATCGATTATTTGGCTTCATTATTCTAGTTTGAGCAAACTTAGGGTTCTTCAATCTTGTAGAGTCCTAGCAAGCAATTAGGTTGTGATTGCTTAATTTTTTGTGAATCTTGTAATCTTAAGAGTTCAATTGCAGGTCAAATTGAGAGCTTAAGGCCGACGAAAGAGGAGGAATAGCCTTGTGAAGGTCATCGACATACACATCTAGAAGTTGAGGAAGTTCAAGTCGACTTTGGTGGATATTCAATGGGTAGATTTGAATTTAATACAACTAGATTCGTATCAATAGTGTTGTTGCATCTCCACAATATCATGAATTTCTCTATTCAACCCCGCTAGAAACCTTGCGATTGTGGCTTGTGGAGCTTCATCAATTTCGGCCTTAGACATCAACAACATCATCTCGGAGTAGTATTCATCTACACTCCTAGTTCCTTGCCTCAAGGATTGCAATTCTTGGTAGAGACCATTAGTGTAAAAGCTTGGAACAAACCTCTTTCTCATGAAACTCTTTAGACCTAACCAAGTATCGATAGGCCTTTCCAAGTTTCTTTTTCTTTGTTTCCACCAATTGATTCCACCAATTCAAAGCATTCTCCGAAATTCAAGAGTAGCAATTTGTACCTTCTTTGGCTCGGCATGAGAATGATAATCAAAATACATATCCAATTTCGACTCCCACTCCAAATAATCGGATGGTGACCCTCTCCTATTAAATTTAGGGATTTTGTATTTGATATTGTCTTTAGGCTCCTCTCTTTCAACTCCCCTCCTAGGCCGCATGTTCTCATTGTGAGCTTGCCCTCCAAGCTCTTGTTGCCTCAAACTCTCCATGGGATCCAACCTAGCAACTTGCCTCGGTGGTGGAAGTTGAATTCTCTCATTGTTTGTGGCATTAGCTATTTGTTGAGGTGGTTGAGCTTGTTGATTTTGGCCATCTTTTACTTGTTGGACCTCATCGGCCAAAGCATCAAATTTAGTATCCATATTGTCCAAACGTTGCAATAGAGCTTGCAACATAGTACTCACATTATCTTGACCTTGTTCTCCTTCCATAGTACCTACAAAAAGAACAAAGATTAGTAGTAAAAATCCTCACAAGTGTGTGTGTGATTATACCTTCGACTTGTGCTCTCGTATTTGCACTCAAATCCTATGGATTGGCGGTCCACTACTCTCTTGATGATCTCACAAGATTATGCCTTTTTACTAGCTTCAATAGGCCTAATAAGAGCAACTCCTAGAGCACTCCTTTCTTCTCGTGACCTACTTGAGGAAAAAACAATTAGTAGCAAACTTATTGTGAATCAAAGGAAAGTGATCTTAAACCAAACCAAACCACTTATGCAGGCTCCTTATGTTGAATTCCTTCTCCAAAGTTGCTGCACAAAAACTCAATTCAAGCATAATTCAAACAACCAAATCGATTAGTAAAACCCTAGTACCACTTAATTCCAATTTTGTACCAGTTGTCTCCAATAGGGTTTGTAACCTGAAATTCTTCAAATCAATACACAATTCACAGCAAAAGCAACCCAAGGATCTCAATTACACAAACAATTAGGGCTAATTGCAACTAAGTAGATCAATTGCACAAGAAAACCCTAATCCCCAAATTTCCCAAACTCAAACCCTAGTGAAAAAAATCGATACCCGCACAGATTGTTTTGATTTTTCTCAATATTTTTCCTAGAAAGATCACACTAAAAGAAGTCCATATCTCAAATTTTAAAGCTTTCCTAGCTCAAACGAATCCAGAATAAATTTCACAAGTTTCTGGTCGAAATTTTTTTTATATTTTTTTGATATTTTTCGATATAACTACTAGTTATAAGGAACTCAAATCTGAAATTTTAAAGCAAAAAGATATAAGATGAATCAGCTATAAATTTTCAAAGTTTCTGAATTTTTGAATTTTTGAATTTTTGAATTTTTGAATTTTTGAATTGAAGGTGGTGCGATAAGAGTGTGTGTGAATTTTGATGGATGAAAAGTTGATGAATGATGAAAAGAAGGATAGATTTACCGATTGAAGATGACAACCTATGCTGTCATTACCAATTGATACCAATCTAGTTGTATTAGATTCAAATCTACCCTTTGAATATCCACCAAAGTCGACTTGAACTTCTTCAACTTCTAGATGTGTATGTCGATAACCTTCACAAGGTTATTCCTCCTCTTTTTTCGGACTTAAGCTCTCAATTAGACCTGCAATTGAACTCTCAAGATCACAAGATTCACAAATAATTAAGCAATGACAACCTGATTGCTTGCTAGGACTCTACAAGATTGAAGAACCCTAAGTTTGCTCAAACTAGAACAATGAAGCTAAGATAATCAATTTGGGAAAATAATCCTCAACTTTATTAATCAACTCAACTTATGTTTACAAGAGGGGGATGGTCCCTTTATATAGTGGTGGGGGACGCACCTCTCCCTAATCCTAAAGCCATAAGGGTGGCATAAACATAAAGGAAGGAACAAGGAAATAGCCTACTCCTTATCCTACTAGGAAAAGTAAATAACATTACATAATTGACCAAGGATTGGACTTAGTCAAACAAGGCCCAACCCAATGTCTTCTAAACTAAATAAATAGCTAAGCTAAGATAAAATAAAAGCCCATGAGGCCGAGTTACACAATGCTAAAGCCTAATGCTCATCGATTTCAAGTAAGGTGAACAACTTGGAATCGATGGGAATATTCTTGGTGATTTCGACTTCAATGCTTTCCAAATGGTCTTCAATGGACTATAAACCTCCAAGATGAGATCTAACGAAACCCAATAAAGCGTCCTTGAACCTTTTAGCCTGAGCCCTAGTCATTGGACCTTGCGGAATAGCTAAAGGGTCGAATGGCCGGTTGTGGCCGGATGGCCCATGCGATGTCCCATGCGTTGGCCGGTTGTGGCCGGTTGCCCCATGCGTTGTTCCATGCGATGCTCCATGCTTTGGCCAGTCATGGCCGGTTGCTCCATGCGATGGTGGCCGGTCCTCAACTCCTTGCTCCGCCAAGCTTGTGTTCATTCCTGGATCATCCGTGGCATCTTCTTGAATCTCCAAGATATCTCCATGTTTATCCAAGATATGATCTCCAATGGCTCCATTGTGCTCTTCTAAGCCATGATAAGCCCTTGGCGCATTAAAAGGGGACTTGCTTATGATGATGAGGACGATGATGATGGTTCAACACCGGCACTCGTGAACTTAGTTGCAAGAAGAACTTTAAGTGCATATGTTAAAGGAGATGTGCACAATCAAAGGGAGAATTTGTTTCATACTAGGATGAAGGTTGCTAACAAGGGGCGCAAAGAGATGGTCCACTCCAAGTCTTGGAGAGGATCAACAACAATGCCTACAAACTTGATCTTCCAAGTGAATATGGCAATGTAAGTGCTACTTTTAATGTTTCAGACTTATCTTTGTTTGATAGTGATGTAGATTTGAGGACTAATCCTTTTCAAGGGAGAGGGGATGATGCGCCAAGGGCTTATCATGGCTTAGAAGAGCACAATGGAGCTAAAGGAGATCATGCTTCAGATTAACATGGAGTTGTCTCGGAGTCTTTGGAAGATGTCATGGTTGATCCTGGTTTGAAAGGACGCTTGGAGGAATATGGAGGAGAGGAGATCACATATGACCGGCCAAGCCATGGTCCAATCGCACATGGCCAAGCACTTCACCGGCCACATGCCCGGCCATTACTGATCGGTCGTCAGCAATCATAAAAATAATCCCAACAATTACTAACTAAAAATAGCTAGGGCAAGTAGGGGTCGATCCCACAGAGAGATAGGTTATTATTCTTTTTCTTAAAAACAAAATAAAATAAAGAGAATTTTGGAAGTAGAGTTGAATTAAATCAAACAAACAAGTAAAATTAACTAAGAAATCAAACAAGAAAATTAAAGAGAATTATTAATAAGAAAGCAGTGAATAAACTGAGAAAACAATTAAAGAAAATCCTCCAACATAGAATTAATCTCCCTCTTGACATAAATAACATGGATCATCGATATCTAAAAATTATGAAAACCTTGGATAGCTTGTTTGGAATTAAATCCTAAATTACCTAAATTAGATAAAATTACCTTGGTCTAGCTTAAATTGTCCCTTTTATTCTTAACAACTAATTACCTTCGTCCAGTTTCATAATTGACAAGAACAAAGCATTAAGATCTAGTAATTTATAAACAAGCACAACAAACAATAAAATTATCCGTTGATTCTTATCTCTCTTGGAAGGAAATGGTCCTTCTCTTCCAATTGCTACTAATAATTAGATCGAATT
Source organism: Corchorus capsularis (assembly GCA_001974805.1). NCBI lineage: Eukaryota > Viridiplantae > Streptophyta > Magnoliopsida > Malvales > Malvaceae > Corchorus > Corchorus capsularis. The sequence continues at coordinate 19,704 of AWWV01014818.1, read as the reverse complement.
GGTCCTTCAAGATCTAGTCTAGCTAATGCAACTCAATTTATCAAGACAGGTCCGGATCCAATCCATCAAAACAAGTTAACATAGGATTAAACAGAGATTTAAGAAATACCCTAAACAATTCTCATATATAAGCACAAAATCTCACCATGATAAGTCAAGAGATCAATTAAATTCTACATTAGAGAAAAGGAAAGGATTACTCACTCATGAATTGAGTGAGCATCCACAAATAAGAAGAAGAAAACTTATCTATGGAAGAAGAAGAAGAGGGGGCGGCGGCTCCAAGAGTTTCTCCTCCAAATCTTGAAGCAAATCTACAATATATTTTTCTAAAGAGAGAATACATAAAAACCTAGACCTAAGGTGGCTATTTATAGGAGAAAAATAACCTAAAGACTCCTATTAGAATTAGGATAGGACTCTAGGACGTTCTAGGGGCTGACTTGGTCTCCAAGTTGGCTTAAAAGTCTTCCTAGGGTCAAAATCCAAGTGAAAGTAGGATCCTGAAATTTCCAGAAATCGCATAGCAACTTCGACGTCAATTTTGGGCTTGAAACCGGCAGAACTGGGCTTTGGTCTTCAGAGGAAAGTTGTAGATCTCGGAGTTAGCTTTCCAACGGCTACTCACGAGCCTAAAACGAACATCTGAGCAGAAAGTTATGGCCTTTTTACCGAGACTGTGCTGAATCCGGGATTAAATCGCAAATCTGCGGGAAATTACGGGATTTGGATATTCTTTTGAATATTAAGCCCACAAATTGGGATTTTAACTCCAATTATAGGTTTATATGAGCTGAGTATAATCCCATATAAAATATCCAAAAATCCTTAACTTCCGGGCTTCATCTGGGCTTGTCTTCAATCCTTTGCAAATTAAGCTCCAATATTCAATTCTTGCTTCTTGAAATAATTCTTCAATGGTTTTCAAGTCTTCAAATTATCTTCAAGAAATCTTCAAAACACGAACTTCGAATCTCCAAATCTATACTCAAAATTACTTTGCTCATATATGTGTAAAAAGTCATCAAAATAGCTTCAAAAGTAGTGAAATTTAACAAATTTCCAATTTCACATCTCTTAAATACTGAAAACACAAATATCACCAAAATAAAGCAAATTAGAGCATAAATGGACCTAAAACATAGTAAAATAACCATAAAAATAGGGTTGTTTTTGGCTCGATCATAATTTCCCCCACACTTGAACTTTGCTAGTCCCTTAGCAAAATCAATTTAAGTTAATCAAAAATAAATTTTTCAAAAAAATCAATTTGAATTCATACATATATCAAAGAATCAATTTAATCATGAAATCAAAATAGCAAAGAACATTAACAATACTTAATCCAAAAATCAATCAATAACAAGCATCATCATTCTTAAGTAGCCATAATCAAAGTAGCTCTAATCACTTACCATCCTTTACTCTTATAACTACTTCTTTCTATAGGCTTGCATCTTCATCTTTCTCTCCATTACTCAAAAGATTACAATATCATAAATAAATCAAGGGTTCATGTGGGTTATAATAGTTTTTAAGGATAATTGGTTTTAGAAAAATGAGGTTACTAACCTCTGAAGTGTTCATGTTTAGGGGTTACTAACACCCTTTATTTTTATTTTGAGGCTACTAGCACTCTAGAGGGACAATATTTCTGCTACTCCATGCCTCTTATCCTCTTCCCAAGGGTTACTAACTCCTTTTGTTAAAGAGAAGTGTGACAACAATGGAAAAGTTTTTTTTTTATTTTTAGCAGAAATACCTCTTCTCCTCTTGCATGAAAACACTTCTTTTATGAAATAATTTTTTAATTACCCTTTATATAGATAATCCCCCACACTTATTCTTGACATATCCATAACATGCTTTCTTAATTGTAATTTCAATCAAAATTCAACACAAGTTCTAGAAATAGATAATCATAAAAGCAGTGAATAAATAAGATCATATCACAGACTTCAATTATACCTAATTCTAAGAAATCAAACAGCATGCTATCAAACAATCAATGAATAAAGCATTCTCAAAAATTCTAAGCATTCATCAATCATAATTAAATCAATAACTCAATATATGCATGAAAAATTCAAAAAGTTTGCAAATTTTCGAAATTTTGTCTTCCAAAAATCAATTTGTCGAAAAACTTTTTCAAAAATTGGGGAAATAAAAGATCAGTCCAAAAACAATCCAAATCCTATCCTAGGTTCTCATGCAAACCCAAACTATCATATGACTCAATTATTCAATATCAACCCTATCAAGTATTCACCCCCCCCCCCCCCCACACTTGAAATTCACATTGTCCTCAATGTAAAAACAATCAAGAAATTAATTCATGCAAAGGTAGCTTACCAAAAATAAAGAGAAAAAGTTTAAGAAGCATACCTGGATAGCCTTAAAAAGAGGGAAGGAGAGGTGCCTTAAGTGATAAAGTCTAAAGAGAATAGTTAGAAACATACCTGGATTAGGAGTCCCTTACCTATTAGGATTGGTGGCACGAAATTGGCGTGGCATGGAACGGGTGGATATGCAGAATGTCAGGTCATGGCCTGGAGATGACTCGGCTGCGTCCTGGTCTGGCGCGGAGTGGGCTGGCATTGGTGCAGCATCAGGCTGGTCTTGCGCGGGATTGGCCGGTTTCATCCTGGTGTGGTTGCGGCATAACCGGGCAACAGGTCTGGAATGGCTTGGCTGCTGCACGGCTGGCTCGGACATGGCCTGGTTATACCCGGGCCATCGCATGGGTTTGTGCGGCATGTACCGAGCCATGACCGGTCATGGTTCCTTGCTTCCCTTTTTTTTTAAATAAAAGAAAAATAGTAAAAACTTTAAATTGATGGGTTGCCTCCCAACAAGCGCTTGTTTAAAGTCATTAGCTCGACTGTCCCTTTCTTCAATCTCAAGTTGGAAGATAAATTGGATCTTCCAATTTAATTTCTTCAATGGAAAGTGTTGGCATTGGCTCGAAGAAAGGCTTGAGTCTTTGTCCATTGATTGTGAACAGCTCCATGTTATCTGGATTCTTGACAAGCACGGCTCCACATTAGTATATGCTTGAATCACTTCAAATGGTCCATACCATCTCGATCTTAACTTTCCAGGAAAGTTTTTGAATCGATTGTTGTACACTAAAACCTTTTGATCTTTATGAAACGACCTTCGCAAAATTCCTTTGTCGTGTATGGCCTTGGTTTTCTCCTTGTAAATCCTTGAATTCTCATATGCTTCATTCCTAATTTCTTCAAGCTCTTGTAATTGCAGCATCCTTTGCATTCCAGCTTTGTCAAAGTTGAGATTGCATTACTTTACTGCCCACCATGCTTTATGCTTTATCTCCACAGGTACATGACACGGCTTACCAAAGACGATTCTAGATTATGAAGACATTGATTGAAGCTATCTCCATAGACTGTGAAATCGTCCATGAATACTTCCATCTTACCTCCCACATAATCTTGAAAGATGTTCATCATACACCTTTGAAAAGTCGCAGGTGCATTGCATAAACCAAAAGGCATTCTTGTGTAGGCATACGTACCAAAGGGGCATGTAAAGGTAGTCTTCTCTTGATCTTCAGGTGCTATCGGAATCTGGAAATACCCTGAATACCCATCCAGAAAACAGTAGTAGGATTCGCAGGCTAATCTCTCCAACATCTGGTCAATGAATGGCAATGGAAAGAGATCTTTCTTTGTGGCGGCATTCAGCTTTCTGTAGTCGATAAATACTCTCCATCCATTCTGTAGTCTTTGAGGAACGAGCTCTCCATCCTTGTTTTCTACGACGGTGAATCCAAACTTCTTTAGAACTACTTGGACAGGGCTGACCCATTTACTATCTGATATGGCATAAATGAGACCAGCTCCAAGTAATTTGAGAACTTCTTCCTTGACAACTTCAGCGAGATTTGGATTTAGTCTTCTTTGCGGCTGTCGAACTGCTACTGGGTCATCTTCAAGTCGAATCCTATGCATGCATACAGTAGGACTTATTCCTTTGATATCAGCAACAGTCCATCCAATGGCTTCGTTGTACTCCTTCAAAACTCGGATTAGTTGTTTTTCTTGTAAATTATTCAATTGACTGGAAATAACAACAGGTAGGGTTTCTTTTTCTCCAAGGAAAACATGTTTCAGGCCTTCAGGAAGTGGTTTCAGCTTGACTTCAGGTGGTTGAATGATGGATGGCAAAGGTTTGGGCGTTGGCTCCAAGCTAACATAGGAAACCGATGCTTTATCTTCAACAGCAAGTAGTGTCTCCAAATCTCTGATGGTTTCTGCTACATCTTCAGGCGTCAGGAGTTCTGCTTCCTTGATTTCTTCTTCATTCAGGCTCTTCGTAAGGACCAATTCAAGTTCATCTTCATGGTGAAGCGATTGAACTTGTTCAGAACAAACATCAATTGCATCAATAGCACAGATGGAATGGATGTCAACAGGAGATTTCATGGCTTCATTTATGTTGAATTCAATAATTTCACCGTTAAATTCCATGCTGAGTTTTCCATCTTGCATGTCAAGTTTGTTCTGGCTGTGGATAGAAAAGGTCATCTTCACTCATCATCAAAACATAGAAATCTGCAGGAAAAACAAAATCTCCTATCTGCACTAAAACATTCTCAACTAATCCCTAAAGCTTAATGTTAGTTCTATCAGCAAATTGCACATTAAGATCAGTTTTAATCATAGGTTCTATTTTCAATTGTGAATAAATAGAAAAAAGCATAATGTTAATTGGAGACTCAAATTCACACATGGCTTCTTCTATCTTATTCTTTCCTATTTTACAAGGAATAGAAAAAGTTCCTATATCATTGCATTTATGATGCAATTTTCTCTGATAGGCAACATATATAGTCTCATTCATGCAAGCAAATTTTTCAGAAAATTTACTCTTAGTAGTGCATAGATTCTTAAGAAAAGTAGCGTACCTGGGCACTTTTGCGATTTCATCAAGTGAAGGAATATTTACCTCTGATTGCCGAAGTGAATTGAGTTGATTTGCAAACCCTTGAGGAAACGGTGGTGGACCATAAATGGTCTCCATCTTCTTCATCCCTTCGAATCTTGATTGAGGTCGCGAAGTTTTTGGTGATGAAGTAGGTTGCTCGTCCTTGATTTTGGACGAAATCTCCTCTTCTCTTAGCAATTGAACATCGGTTGTAGTAGCAGGTGGTGGCATCCCTGGAAAAACAGGTGTTGATGGTGGCGTTAATGCTGGTGAGGATGGAACATCAGGCAATTCCATCTTTTGAGCATACCATTGTTGAGTTTCTTCAATAGCATTGATTCCACATCCATGTATGTTCTCATTCATATGCCTTTGCGGTACATGTGAGACAATATGGGTAGACGCTCGTGACTGGATATTCATGAAGTCGGCAAACATCTTTGCTAGATTTCCACATTGAGTAGTTAATGAGGATATAGAATGATCAGTTCGATCTACAAATTCCTTCAACTCCTTGCGGATTTCTGATATCTCCCATTCCTTTGTTGTGTCGACTTCATTAGTTATGCTGAATTGGTGAATGTTCTCAGTCATGGTGTTGAGTAGATTCCTTGCTTCTTCAGGGGTTTTGGGTGTAAAACTCCCTCCACTTGCTGAATCGATGTACATCCGATCTTTATAGAGGAGACCATCATAAAAGTTCTGAATTGAAAGTGATTCACTCAGGTTGTGATAAGGACAACTCGCACAGATCTCGTTGTATCTCTCCCAGTATTGATGCCACTTCTCATCATCTAGTTGTTGACAAGCAGTGATTCTCTTTCTGACATCAGCACGCTTCGCTTCAGGAAAGTAATTGTTCAAAAATACTGTCTCCATCTCCTTCCAAGAATTTATGGATTTTGATGGCAGACTTATGAACCAGTTTCTCGCTTTTCCTTCTAATGTCAAAGGAAAAATTCGAAGTCTTACTTCCTCTTGAGGTATCCAGTGATTGCAGCACACTTGATAAAGAAACTATGTAGATGCTCATGAGGGTTCTCATGAGATTCTCCTTGAAAAATAGGCATCATGCGGATTACTGCTGACGGCAATTTGCAAGTCATAACCAAGGTAGGATAATCAATGTAGAGGGGCGGCAATTCACAATTGAAGTTCAGCTCCCGTAACGTTTTTGGTTGTGCCATTAGATCTTTTCTGCAAAACAAAGATGATCAAGTGCAAATCTAATAGAAAAAAAATAAATAAATAAATAAAGAAAAAGAAATTGAAAACACAATCTCCCCGGCAACGGTGCCAAAATTTATGATCGGTTGTCAGCAATCATAAAAATAATCCCAACAATTACTAACTAAAAATAGTTAGGGCAAGTAGGGGTCGATCCCACAGAGAGATAGGTTATTATTCTTTTTCTTAAAAACAAAATAAAATAAAGAGAATTTTGGAAGTAGAGTTGAATTAAATCAAACAAACAAGTAAAATTAACTAAGAAATCAAACAAGAAAATTAAAGAGAATTATTAATAAGAAAGCAGTGAATAAACTGAGAAAACAATTAAAGAAAATCCTCCAACATAGAATTAATCTCCCTCTTGACATAAATAACATGGATCATCGATATCTAAAAATTATGAAAACCTTGGATAGCTTCTTTGGAATTAAATCCTAAATTACCTAAATTAGATAAAATTACCTTGGTCCAGCTTAAATTATCCCTTTTATTCTTAACAACTAATTACCTTGGTTCAGTTTCATAATTGACAAGAACAAAGCATTAAGATCTAGTAATTTATAAACAAGCACAACAAACAATAAAATTATCTGTTGATTCTTATCTCTCTTGGAAGGAATTGGTCCTTCTCTTCCAATTGCTACTAATAATTAGATCCGAATTGGTTCTTTAAGATCTAATCTAGCTAATGCAACTCAATTTATCAAGACAGGTCCGGATCCAATCCATCAAAACAAGTTAACATAGGATTAAAACAGAGATTTAAGAAATACCCTAAACAATTCTCATATATAAGCACAAAATCTCACCGTGATATAAGTCAAGAGATCTATTAAATTCTACATTGGAGAAAAGAAAAGGATTAGTCACTCATGAATTGAGTGAGCATCCACAAATAAGAAGAAGAAAACTTATCTACGGAAGAAGAAGAAGAGGGGGCGGCGGCTCCAAGAGTTTCTCCTCCAAATCTTCAAGCAAATCTACAATATATTTTTCTAAAGAGAGAATACATAAAAACCTAGACCTAAGGTGGCTATTTATAGGAGAAAAATAACCTAAAGACTCCTATTAGACTTAGGATAGGACTCTAGGACGTTCTAGGGGCTGACTTGGTCTCCAAGTTGGCTTAAAAGTTTTCCTGGGGTCAAAATCCAAGTGAAAGTAGGATCCTGAAATTTCCAGAAATCGCACAGCAACTTCGACATCAATTTTGGGCTTGAAAACGGCAGAACTGGGCTTTGGTCTTCAAAGGAAAGTTGTAGATCTCGGAGTTATCTTTCCAACGGCTAGTCACGGGCCTAAACCGAACATCTGAGTAGAAAGTTATTGCCTTTTTACCGAGACTGTGCTGAATACGGGATTAAATCCAAATCAGTGGGAAATTACGGGATTTGGATATTCTTTTGAATATTAAGCCCACAAATTGGGATTTTAACTCCAATTATAGGTTTATATGAGCTGAGTATACTCCCATATAAAATATCCAAAAATGCTTAACTTCCGGGCTTCATCTGGGCTTGTCTTCAATCCTTTGCAAATTAAGCTCCAATCTTCAATTCTTGCTTCTTAAAATAATTCTTCAATGGTCTTCTAGTCTTCAAATTATCTTCAAGAAATCTTCAAAACACGAACTTCGAATCTCCAAATCTATACTCAAAATTACTTTGCTCATATCTGTGTAAAAAGTCATCAAAATAGCTCCAAAAGTAGTGAAATTTAACAAATTTCCAATTTCACATCTCTTAAATACTCAAAACACAAATATCACCAAAATAAAGCAAATTAGAGCATAAATGGACCCAAAAACATAGTAAAATAACCATAAAAATAGGTTTGTTTTTGGCTCGATCAATTACCATCGCATGCCTGGCCACATGACCCGGCCTTGCCTAAGCTCAACCGGCCACATGATCCTTTAGCCATGCCATCCGGACCAATGACAAGGGCACTAGCTAAAAGGTTTTAGGATGCTTTAGTGGGCTTTGTAAGATCTCATCTTGAAGAATTGAAGACCATTGAAGATTCATTGGACCGATTTGAAGATCACACACCAAGGAATATTCCATGCGATTCCATGGTGTGCACCATGATTTCCATCGATGGTCCTTAGGCTTTATTATTGTGTAATTTGGCCAATTGGGCCTTAATCTATCTTAATTTAGTTAATTATTTAGTTTGGACCTTGATTAGGGTTGGGCCTTGTTTAATTAAAGTATTGCCTCATCTATTTTCCTATTGGTTGTATTTTAGGATAGTTTCTAAATTCATCTATGTATGCCGCCCTTATAGGATTAGGAGTTGGGTATGTTATGCGCCAACCCTTCCCCTATATAAGGGCTTTTTTTATCTCTTGAAAACATAAGTTGAGTTGATTAATAAAGTTGAGGATTATTTTCCCAAATTGATTATCTTAGCTTCATTGTTCTAGTTTGACCAAACTTAGGGTTCTTCAATCTTGTAGAGTCCTAGCAAACAATTAGGTTGTGATTGCTTAATTGTTTGTTAATCTTGTGATCTTAGGTGTTCAATTGTAGGTCGAATTGAGGGTCTAAGGCCAACGAACGAAGGAGGATTTACTTAGTGAAGATTGTCGACATACAAGTCTAGAAGATTTGGTGATTCAAGTTGATCTTTGGCGGGTCTCATAGGTGGATTTGAACCGATTTGGAACTAGATTCGTATCAGTAAGAGCTAAAAGATTCAAGGATGCACTCATGGGCCTTGATCGAAGTCATCTTGATGATATGAAGACCATTCAAGTTCAATTAAAGAGCTTTGATGATGATTTGAGCAAGAAAACACCAATCAATTACAAGTTCATCACTTTGCTTGCTATTGATTCTAGATGGCCAGATTGACATCATGGCATGAGCCGATTAGCTTTATTTTGCTTTGTTTGTGATACGAATCTAGTTGTAATTGGTCCAAATCCACCTTTGCGACCCGCCAAAGATCAACTTGAATCACCAAACTTCTAGATGTGTATGTCGACAATCTTCACTTGATAAATCTTCCTTCGTTCGTCGGCCTTAGACCCCTAAATCGAGCTGCACTTGAACACCTAAGATCACAAGATTCACAAACAATTAAGCAATCACAACCTAATTGTTTGCTAGGACTCTACAAGATTGAAGAACCCTAAGTTTGCTCAAAGTAGAACAATGAAGCGAAATAATCGATATTGGGTGTGTAAATCTCTCAACTATATTGATAACATGACTTATGTTTTCAAGAGATAAAAGAGCCCTTATATAGGGGAGGGGTTGGCGCATAACCTACTCCAATCCCTATAAGGGGCGGCAAAACATAAAGGAAGGAACAAGCAAATAGCCTACTCCTTGTCCTACTAGGAAAAGTAAATAACATTACATAATTAAGCAAGGATTGGACTTAGTCAAACAAGGCCCAACCCAATGTCTTCTAGACTAAATAAATAACTAATCTAAGATAGAATAAAGGCCCATGAGGCCGAATTACACAATGTTAAGCCTAATGCTCATCGATTTCAAGTAAGATGAACAACCTGGAATCGATGGGAATATTCTTGGTGATGTCGACTTCAATGCCCTCCAAATGGTCTTCAATGGACTCCAAACCTCCAAGATGAGATCTAACAAAGCCCAATAAAGCTTCCTTGAACCTTTTAGCCCGAGCCCTAGTTATTGGACCTTGAGGAATGGCTAAAGGGTCAAGTGGCCGGTTGTGGCCGGTTGCCCCATGCGTTGCTCCATGCGTTGGCCGATCATGGCCAGTTGCTCCATGCGATGGTGGCCGGTCCTCAACTCCTTGCTCCGCCAAGCTTGTGTTCAATCCGGGATCATCCGTGGCATCTTCTTGAATCTCCAAGACATGTCCATGTATATCCAAGACATGATCTCCAATGGCTCCATTGTGCTCTTCTAAGCCATGATAAGCCCTTGGCACATCATCCCCTCTCCCTTGAAAAGGATTTGTCCTCAAATCTGCATCACTATCAAACAAGGATAAGTCTGAAACACTCAAAGTAGCACTTACATTGCCATATTCACTAGGAAGATCTAGCTTGTAGGCGTTGTTGTTGACCTTCTCCAAGACTTGGAATGGACCATCTCCACGAGGTAAGAGCTTAGACTTTCTCTTTTCAGGGAACCTCTCCTTCCTTAGATGCAACCAAACCCAATCCCCGGGTTCAAAGATGATCTCTTTGCGCCCCTTGTTAGCAATCTTCATGTAGTGTTGCGTTTTCTTCTCAATTTGAACTCGAACCCTAGCATGAAGGTCCCTAACATAATCGGCCTTCCTTTGTCCATCCATGTCGACTTGCACACTGAAAGGTAAACTCAACAAATCCAATGGGGTTAAAGGATTAAAGCCATACACAGTTTCAAAAGGTGAATGTCCGGTGGTGCTATGTATGCTTCTATTATATGCAAATTCGACATGAGGTAGACAACCCTCCCAAGTTCTTAAGTTCTTCTTAAATAATGCCCTAAGTAAAGTAGACAAAGTCTTATTAACTACTTCCGTTTGACCGTCGGTTTGAGGATGACAAGTAGTAGAAAATAACAACTTAGTACCTAACTTAGCCCATAAAGTCCTCCAAAAGTGACTTAAGAACTTAGCATCTCTATCACTTACAATCGTCCTACGCATTCCATGTAGTCTAACAATTTCCTTAAAGAACAAATTAGCTACATTAATGGCATCATCCGTTTTAGTCCATGCAATAAAGTGAGCCATCTTAGAAAACCTATCAACAACCACAAAGATAGAATCTTTACCTCTCCTAGAACGAGGTAAGCCTAACACAAAGTCCATGCTAATATGAGTCCATGGTTCATGAGGAATAGGCAAAGGAGTATACAAACCATGCGGTTTAGAAGTAGATTTAGCTTGCAAACAAACAATGCAACTACCAACATACTTCCCTACATCATGTCGCATCTTAGGCCAAAAGAAGTGTTCATGCAATATGTCATATGTTCTATCAACTCCAAAGTGACCCATTAAACCCCCTTCATGCGATTCCCTCAAGAGCAAGATGCGCAAAGAACAAGAAGGCACACACAATCTAGATTCCTTAAACAAAAACCCATCATGCTTATAATACTTTCCAAATCTAGAATTTTCACATGCTTTAAATATTTCACCAAAGTAAACATCACTAGCATATAATTCATTAATATACTCAAAACCAAGAAACTTAGAATCAGGCATGGAAAGTAAGACATACCTCCTTGATAAGGCATCGGCTACCACATTCTCTTTACCTTGTTTGTATCGCACAACATAAGGAAAGCTCTCTATGAAGTCAGTCCACTTAGCATGTCTCTTGTATACCTTTTGTTGGCCTCTTAAATACTTTAAGCTCTCATGATCCGTATGAATCACAAATTCCTTAGGCCATAGGTAGTGTTGCCAAGTTTGCAACGCCCTCACATGAGCATACAACTCTTTGTCATAGGTTGGATATTTCAATGTAGCCCCACTCAATTTCTCACTAAAGTATGCGACAGGCTTCCCACGTTGCATTAAAACAGCTCCAATTCCAACCCCTGATGCATCACATTCAATCTCAAAAGTATTGTTAAAGTTAGGTAAAACAAGCCAAGGAGCATTAGTACGTCTCAAATGCTTCTTGTTGTTCATCTCCCCACTTGAATGGTGCATTCTTCTTCATAACACTTGTAATAGGGGCGGCTAAGGTGCTAAAGTCCTTAACAAACCTCCTATAGATTCCCGGCTAGTCCATGAAAAGATCTCACTTGTCCAACGTTGGTGGGTGTTAGCCAATCTTTGATTGCTTTGATCTTTTCCTCATCAACCTCTATACCTTGCGATAAAACCACAAAACTAAGAAAAACAAACATGTTTGTGCAAAAGGTTCACTTTTTAAGGTAAGCATATAATTTCTCAACCCTAAGTACATCTAACACACATCTTTGATGCCTAACATGCTCATCTAGGTTTCGGCTATACACAAGTATATCATCAAAATAAACAACAACAAACTTGCCAATAAAAGCTCTTAAAACATGATTCATTAATCGCATGAATGTACTAGGTGCATTAGTCAATCCAAAAGGCATAACTAACCATTCATACAACCCTAATTTAGTTTTAAAGGTAGTTTTCCATTCATCACCCTCTTTCATGCGAATTTGATGATAGCCACTCTTAAGATCAATATTAGAAAATAAACAAGCACCATGCAATTCATCTAGCATATCATTTAATCTAGGAATAGGGTGACAATACTTTACCATTATATTGTTTATTGCCCTACAATCAACACACATTCTCCAAGTCCCATCTTTCTTAAGAACAAGCAACACAGGAACGGCACATGGAGAAAGGCTTTCACGCACAAAACCTTTTTGAAGTAGCTCACCAACTTGCTTCTCAAATTCCTTTGTTTCTTCAGGATTTGTCTATAAGCTGGCTTATTTGGAATTTGCGCCCTAGGGATGAAGTCAATTTGATGTTCAATCCCCCTAATTGGTGGTAAACCACTAGGAATCTCCTCAGGAAACACATCTACATAATCACTCAAAAGAGAAACAATGTTGCTTGGAAGCTCGCTTTCCAAGTGGTTAGTGCTCACAAGTGTATATTTAAGCAAAAGCAAGATCAAAACAGAATTATCATTCAAAGCTTCTTTAATCTCACTCTTAGTAGCTAACATACACTCCTTATTAACTTTCTTAGAACTAACATGCTTAATTATATCGCAATTCTCACCTAAATTAGCATGATTAGTCTTTTCTTTAGCCCTAAATTCCGAATCTAGCTTAGCAAAATCCTCTTTCAATTTCAATTGATCTTTTAAAGCTTCTTGAGGTGATAACGGAATAAAAGTAAAAGGCTTCTTACCACACATGAGAGTATATTGGTTCGTCACACCATCATGTTGAACCTTGTTGTCATATTGCCATGGTCGTCCAAGTAGCACATGGCATGCTTGCACGAGTAAGATATCGCATAATACATCTTCTTATTTCTCTTTACTTGGCTCTCGGCCTTCAAAGCATGTTGAAGCAATTCCTCAACATCATAGTGTTGTTGCATCTCCACAATATCATGAATTTCTCTATTCAACCCCGCCATGAATCTAGCTATAGTAGCTTGTGGAGCTTCATCAACCTCGGCCCTAGACATTAGCAACATCATCTCGGAGTAGTATTCATCAACACTCCTAGTTCCTTGCCTCAAAGATTGCAACTCTTGGTAGAGACCATTAGTGTAAAAGCTTGGAACAAACCTCTTCCTCATAAAACTCTTTAGTCCTAACCAAGTATTAATAGGTCTTTCCAATTTCTTCTTCTTGTTTGCACCAATTCATTCCACCAATTCAAAGCATTCTCCGTGAATTCAAGAGTAGCAATTTGTACCTTCTTTGGCTCGGCATGAGGATAGTAATCAAAGTACATATCCAATTTCGACTCCCATTCCAAATAATCGGATGGAGACCCTCTCTCATTGAATTTAGGGATTTTGTACTTGATGTTGTCCTTAGCTCTTCCCTTTCAATTCCCCTCCTAGGCCGCATGTTCTCATTGTGAGCTTGCCCTCCAAGTTCTTGTTGTCTTAATCTCTCCATAGGATCGATTCTAACAACGTGCCTTGGTTGTGGAAGTTGAAGTCTCTCATTGTTGATTGCGGCATTAGCTCCTTGTTGAGCTTGTGGATTTCGAGTTTCCAATGCCTCCAATCTCGTTGTCATGGTGCCAAGTTGTTGTATGATTTGTTGCAATATGGCATTCGTATATTCTCCTTGATTTTGCTCTTCTTGTCTATCTCCCATTGTATCTACAAAAAGAACAAAGATTAGTAATAAAAATCCTCACAAGTTTGTGTGTGCTTATACCTTTGACTTGTGCTCTCGTGTTTGCACTCAATTCCTATGGATTGGCGATCCACTACTCTCTTGATGATCTCACAAGATTATGCCTTTTACTAGCTTCAATAAGCCTAATAAGAGCAACTCCTAGAGCACTCCTTTCTTCTCGTGACCTACTTGAGGAACAAACAATTAGTAGCAAAATTATTGTGAATCAAAGGAAAGTGATCTTAAACCAAACTAAATAACTTATGCAGGCTCTTGATGTCGAATTCCTTCTCCCAAGTTGCTGCACAAAAACTCAATTCAAACACAATTCAAACAATCAAGTCGATTAGAAAACCCTAGTACCACTTAATTCCAATTTTGTACCACTTGTCTCCAATAGGGTTTATGACCTGAAATTCTTCAAATCAAATCACAATTCACAGTGAAAGCAACCCAAGAATCTCAATTACACAATCAATTAGAGTTATTGCAACTAATTAGATCAATTGCACAAGAAAACCCTAATCCCCAAATTTCCCAAACTAAAAACCCTAGTTTCTCGAAAAAAATCGATAACAGCACAAATTTTTTTGATTTTTTTCAATATTTTTCCCAGAAAGATCACACCAAAGGAAGTCTAAAGCTCAAATTTCACAACTTTCCGAGTTCAAACGAATCCAGAACAAAAATCACAAGTTTTTCGTCGAAATTTTTTTTTATATTTTTCAATATAACTACTAGTTATAAGGAACTCAAATCTGAAATTTCAAAGCAAAAAGATGTAAGATGAATCGGCTATAAATTTTCAAAGTTGCTGATTTTTTGAAATTTCAAGAAGGGTGGTGCGATGATTGTATGGGTGAAATCGATGTGATGAATGATGAGTAAAAAGATAGATTTACCGATTAAAGATGATAAACCTAAGCTCTGATACCAATTGATACGAATCTAGTTGTAATTGGTCCAAATCCACCTTTGCGACCTGCCAAAGATCAACTTGAATCACCAAACTTATAGATGTGTATGTCGACAATCTTCACTTGATAAATCTTCCTTCGTTCGTCGGCCTTAGACCCCTAAGTCGAGCTGCACTTGAACACCTAAAAGGTGAATTGAGTATCTTATTCTTGACTGACAACTGATATAGGTTTCCCAACATGTATTTTAGATAAGAGGCCGATTAAAGCTGCATTTATCCCTTTTATTCCTTCAGCAATCGATTACTTTCTTAGGGCTTAAAGATCACTTGAGAACAAAGCATTAAGATTAATTAATTTTACACACATGCCTACAAAGTAGAACCATACGAAGAGAAATTTCTCGCCCTCCGATAGACAAATACCCAATATGCAGCGATTAAACAAACCTAATTTGCTACACACAATCAAACTTGAGTGATTATTTATAAGCTTGATCTAGCCATAGACCTTCCTCTTACATCGTTAGTGGCCACATAACTCAAATAAGATTCAGAGTCATAAAATTATTCTAGGGTTTTGACTACTATCATCAAGAACTTAACACAAAATTATAAGTATAGAAATCTCACCATAATTAATTGATTGAATTCACCAAAGGATCAGAAGTATTAAGGATTTAGCTACTCATGGACTTAGGAAAATCCATGAGAGGCATAAGAATACTTACAGAGATAGGAAGAGGCGGAATCTCCTCCTAAAATACCCTAGGGCCGTCGCACCCTCTATTGCTAGAGAGGGTGTCGACTTCTCCCTCTTCTAAAACTAGAGAAAAACCTAAAACTAAAGAAAGGTAGAAAAAGAGAATTATCTGAATCTATGATGTGTAAAAGTATGTAGTGTGTGATTTGTGATACAGGAGGTGACTATTTATATTGGAGGATAAGGGTAGGACGGTTTAGGCTCTGACTTGGTCTCCAAGTTGGATTAGGTGTCATCCTACAGTAGAATCCAAGTTAGATGAGGACTCTAGAATTTTCTGGAATTTTCTAGAATTGTGCAGGAACTTCGACGTCGATTTCGGGCTTGAAGATGGCAGATATGGGCTTTGAACTTCAAAAGAAAATTGTAGAGCTCGGAGTTAGATTTCCAACGGCTACTCATGGGCTTAAAACGGACATCTGAGCAGAAAGTTATGGCCTTTCTACGAAGACTGCGCTGAAACTGGGCTTATATCGCAAATCTGCGGGATTATTGCGGGATTTGGATATTCTTTTAGATATAAGGCCTACAAATTGAGATTTTAACTCCAATTATATGTTTATATGGGCTGAATATATTCCCATATAAATAATCCAAAAATCCTCAACTTGAGGACCTCTTCTAGGCTTGTCTTCAATCCTTTGCAAATAAGCTCCAAATCTTCAATTTTTACTTCTAGAATTAATTCTTCAATTGTCTTGAAATCTTCAAAATATCTTCAATCACGAACTTCGCATCTTCAAATCTTCATTTCAAATGGCTAAATCCATAGTTGAGTAAAAAGTCTCCAAAATAGCTCCAAAAAGAGTGAAAAACAATAAGTTTTCACTTTTCTTGTCTTCAAGACCTAAAAACACAAATACTAACAAAATAGGGTAAAAACACATATAAAAATAGTAAAAAGTATAGAAAAATAGCTATAAAACCATGCATAATTTGAACTCGATCATTCGTATCAATTGGTATCAGAGCATATGTTGTCATCTTCAATCGGTAAATCTATCCTTCTTTTCATCATTCATAAAGTTTTCATCCATCAAACTTCATCTTGTTCTTATCGCACCATATAGTTCCAAAAATTTAGAAACTTTGAAAATTCATAGCCGATTCATCTTATATCTTTTTTCTTTGAAATTTCAGATTTGAGTTCCTTATAACTAGTAGTTATATCGAAAAATATAAAAAAATAAAAAAAATTTCGACCAGAAACTTGTGATTTTTGTTCTGGATTCGTTTGAGCTCAGAAAGCTTTGAAATTTGAGATCTGGACTTCTTTTAGTGTGATCTTTCTGGGAAAAAAACTCAAAAAAATCAAAAAAATCTGTGCTGTTATCGATTTTTTACAGAAACTAGGTTTTTAGTTTGGGAAATTTGGGGATTAGGGTTTTCTTGTGCAATTGATCTAATTAGTTGCAATAACTCTAATTGATTGTGTAATTGAGATTCTTGGGTTGCTTTTGCTGTCAATTGTGATTTGATTTGAAGAATTTTCAGGTGATAAACCCTATTGGAGACAAGTGGTACAAAATTGGAATTAAGTGGTACTAGGGTTTTCTAATCGACTTGATTACTTGAATTGTGTTTGAATTGAGTTTTGTGCAGCAACTTTGGAAAAGGAATTCGACATTAAGAACCTGCATAAGTGGTTTGGTTTGGGTTTAAGATCACTTTCCTTTGATTCATAATAATTTTGCTACTAATTGTTTGTTCCTCAAGAAGGTCACGAGAAGAAGGGAGTGCTCTAGGAGTTGCTCTTATTAGGCCTATTGAAGCTAGTAAAAGGCATAATCTTGTGAGATCATTAAGAGAGTAGTGGACCGCCAATCCATAGGACTTGAGTACAAACACGAGAGCACAAGTCAAAGGTATAAGCACACACACACTTGTGAGAATTTTTAAACACTAATGCCATGTTACAACAAATACTTAAACAACTTGGCACCATGTGTATTAGTTTGGTTGATAGGAGAACTTTCAGTGCCTATGTGAAAGGGGATGTTCCAAGGGAGAAGTTGTTTCACACTAGGATGTATGCTAATGTTCCAAACATAGTTAGTGATTATTTGGTGAAAGAGTTACAACTACCTACTTCTAATCATGCTAAACCCTATAGCTTAGGTTGTTTCAATGATAGAGAAGACATTAGTGTTGACAAACATGTTTTAGTTTCTGTTTCTTTGGGCAGGTACACGGGAGATGTTTTGTGTGATGTCTTACCCATGCAAGCATGCCATGTACTACTTGGTCGACCTTGGCAATTTGACAACAAAGTTCATCATGATGGAGAGACCAAAAAGTATTCTTTCATGTGTGGTAAGAAGCCTCTTAGTTTAATTCCTTTATCACTTCAAGAAGCTTTAAAAGATCAAATTAAAGTGAGAGATGATTTTGCTAAATTGGATGTTGAATTTAGGGCTAAAGAAAATAGTAAATCTGAAACTAAATTTGATGCTTGTTTTGATGATAAATCAGCCTTAGTTGCAAAGAGTGTTTTAGATGTTGTTTGCAATGATACTAAACCTAATTTGAGTGTTCTTTGCAATGAAACTAAATCTGTTTTATGTGTTGTTTGTGATAAAACTAAATCTGTTTTGGATGCTAATTGTGATGAAAACAAATCTGTTTTGGTTGATCATAGCATTGCAAATAATTCTGTTTTGGGTGAAAAGAAAGAGATTTCTAAGGAAGTTGTTAAAGAGTGTATGTTAGCTACTTAAAGTGAGATTAAGAGTGCTTTGCATGATAATACTGTTTTGATCTCACCTTTGTTTCGAAATACACTTGTGAGCACTAACCACTTGGATAAGGAACTTCCAAGCAAAATTGTGTTTCCTATGAGTAATATTGTAGGAATTGGAGTTGTTTTGATGCAAGGAGGGAATTTCGTTGCGTACCTTTGTGAGAAAATTCCTAGAGGATTGCCATCCATTATAGAGATTGAACTCGCTTCATTTGGTGTGAGTTATGTTCAAAATGAATTCATAGAGTCTTTTCCTTATGTTGTGCGATACAAACAAGGTAAGGAGAATGTTGTAGTCGATGCTTTATCGAGGAGGTATGTCTTACTTTCCATGCTTAATTTTAAGTTTCTTGGTTTTGAGTATATTAAGGAATTGTATGCTTTTGGTGAAATCTTTAAGGCATGTGAAAATTCTTGTTTTGGAAAGTATTATAAGCATGATGGATTTTTGTTTAAGGAATCTAGATTTTGTGTGCCTTCTTGTTCTATACGCATCTTACTCATGAGGGAATCGCATGAGGGGGGTTTAATGGGTCACTTTCGAGTTGATAGAACATATGACATATTGCATGAACACTTCTTTTGGCCTAAGATGCGACATGATGTAGGGAAGTATATTGCTAGTTGTATTGTGTGTTTGCAAGCTAAATCTACTTCTAAACCTCATGGATTGTATACTCCTTTGCCTATTCCTCATGAACCATGGACTCATATTAGTATGGACTTTGTGTTAGGATTACCTCGTTCTAGCAGAGGTAAAGATTCTATCTTTGTGGTTGTTGATAGGTTTTCTAAGATGGCTCACTTTATTGCATGGACTAAAACGGATGATGCCATTAATGTAGCTAATTTGCTCTTTAAGGAAATTGTTAGACTACATGGAATGCCTAGGACGATTGTAAGTGATAGAGATGCTAAGTTCTTAAGTCACTTTTGGAGGACTTTATGGGCTAAGTTAGGTACTAAGTTGTTATTTTCTACTACTTGTCATCCTCAAACCGACGATCAAACGGAAGTAGTTAATAGGACTTTGTCTACTTTACTTAGGGCATTATTTAAGAAGAACTTAAGAACTTGGGAGGATTGTCTACCTCATGTCGAATTTGCATATAATAGAAGCATACATAGCACCACCGGACATTCACCTTTTGAAACTGTGTATGGCTTTAACCTTTTAACCCCATTGGATTTGTTGAGTTTACCTTTGAGTGTGCAAGTCGACATGGATGGACAAAGGAAGGCCGATTATGTTAGGGACCTTCATGCTAGGGTTCGAGTTCAAATTGAGAAGAAAACGC